>OMNV01007032.1:2625-14819 GCA_900303265.1 Brotula barbata
GGGTGGACGGAGGACATTTAAGAACCACATCGACCCAGTCTACAGCACCACATTCTGGTTTTCTGTTTTGGTTTCCATGGATGATATGGCACCTGGAAAAGTGACCGGCGAGTTGTCTTGACTTTATTGAAATTTGTCAACAGACAGACCTGGAGCGGTCCTGCACGAGGACAGAGGACGCATTCTTTGTGGGGTTTTTGTGCAGCGTTCTTTTCGCTGTCATCGTCGACACAAATTAATATAATCGTACCGAGACCACCCGCGACGCAGAAAATTCCCTCTTTGTGAGATTCAGAGCAGTCTTTGAGATTTACATTTTTGCATTCCTTCTACAAACAAAAGATCAAATAAGTCCACATAGGAGACCCACACAACAAGATGCTGCATCACCAGGTGGATCATGGACCAGTGACCGCTGCCAGATGGAGACATTTTCAGTTTGTTCCAAGCGCTTGTGTGGCACAATCGACTGATAAAAGCTGAATGAGCGAAAAGCTGAATGGAGCCAGACGGGGAGGCATGCGCGGCCTCCACGGTCACATGGCCGATCGCGTTTCCTTTGTCCCTGAACCCCACATGCTGCCTTGTGCGAGCGAGCGGGGGATCCGATTTCCCCTCCGCCTTTGATGTCTCCTCCTCCCACGCTTTCACGCGTCCTCTCTTCATCCCTCATCGCGCCCTGCTCCTCCCACTGAACCCCACACACACACACACACACACACACACACACACACTTGGTCTTGGCCTCTGTTGGGTGGAAACTCGATACGAGGCAGCATATGGAAGAGGTGCACGCTGGTCGCCATGATGAAACCAAAGCCTGGTGAATATCTACATCGTGGATCTAAGACAACAGGATGCTCACCAAAACGCAGACGTCATCACCGTTAATATCCAAATATGACTTACCTGTATCATTTATTTACAGCCATAATATGCAGACGAACAATAAACAGAGGACGGAGGACGAGTCGGAGCAGATTACAAATACCACCACGGCACTCAATTACTCAAGTAAGAGCCAAGAAAAAGTACTTTGTACGCTGAATACAGTAACTTTTCACCACTTAATCAATGGGTTCATTCTCCGAGAGTCATATGTCATAAAATGACAGCGTGTGGAGAATCCATCAGGACAGATACAGAAACTAAAGAAGACATCACGCTGCCATCGCCTTCATGCTGAAATTTTGCCAACATAATATTTACATTCAGCATGTGACCATGGGTCGGGGGAGGGGGCGGGGGGTGGATAATCCATCTTAACATCACCGGGCATCTCCATCTAATTTATACCGCAAAACAACATGTGGTATGTAAAGCATCCCTTTGATTACATTGTAGTGTGGGCTTCTGCTTTCAGCACTGGCGGGGCCCCCACCCTGTCAGGGACCGCCAGCCAGACTGCCGGGGTCAGCGGGGCCTCTTCCCGCACACAGTGAGCCCACCCTCCCAGCTCCAGAGCGCCGCTCTTCCTCCTGCCCGGCTGATGTCAGGGCTCAGGAATGTTGAAAACAGAGCACACAGGGGGGCCTTGTTCTCCTCAGCGAATAGGAATCCAAACCCCACACACACATACACACACACACACACACAGCCTGAGACACAGGCGCGTCCAGGACCCAGAATGGAACCGAAGGTGCAAATAGAAAGTAACGAAATGAAACTTTTTGTCCCTGGACTTCTCTTCGCATCTACACTTTAACATTCCATCATCAGACCGCTTGATTGATAAGTATTGAGCCTGAAACATAGAACAGAGCAAGAATAGAAAACCACCAAATCCACCAAACACAACTTTGTGGGGTACCGAAATTGACTCCATCTATCTATACATCCATCCATCCATTCTTCCATCTATCCATTCATCCATTCATCCACTCATCCATCATCCATCCATCATACAAACGAGTCATGAGCGAGATGTGGACTTTTTGAGTTTTCTTCCTGTGGTTTTGTATGTACAGAAGTAGAAAATATGTCAATATAATTCAATGTCACGATGGTAGAACAGTTAAAACAACCTCTGGGCCGATGACAAGGATCAGCCTCGTTTCCAGTAAACGCGATGACCGCAGACAGGATCTAAACCCACGCTCGAGAGCATGGTTGGCAGCAAACAAATTATTGAAGGGACTTTTACAGCGATCAAAACGAAAGAAAAAGGGCCCATGAAAGTGAAAGCAGAGAGGACCGTTAAAAACATCAACAAACGGTTTAAATGAGCATAACCAGGCTCGGGCAAAAGCAGCAAGCTGAAGTCATAACTGGCTCGGGGAGGGAAAATGTTGCTGGCCAGAGTTCAAATCAAATAAATGTTGACACAAACATCCTGCAGGCTGAGCATGATAAGCCTCATCATGATCCTGGCAAACTAATGAGAGTGTGATTCAAAGGGAAGCATCAAAGTATGCCAGGATCGGGAAAATATGCAGATAAAACACGCGGATAACCATCTTCAAACCAGACGGCGAGGAACACACGCAGCTTGTGGTCAAGGATACAGATAAAATCACATGATGATGATGAAAAAGGGAATCAACAAAAGTGACATAAGAGGCAGAAAGGCAGAAGGAGCGTTTAGTCCCGTCTAACAACCAGCTGATAGCTGTGACAAACTCCACGTAGAAGATTGTGTGAGCTCATCCTCTGTCCATGGGTGTGTTAGCCTTAAGTAATCTAATTAAACAAACCCATCGGATAAACATCATCCTGTCTGGACACAATGTTCACTCAGGATGTTCACACAGATGTTATGCACTTACTGTAGATTATTTGCAATGACAGGATGCATTGTTGCAATTGTTTCTCAAGTAGTGGGTCAGGGCCGGTGCCTGGCAGAGTGGCTTGTGAAAAGGCAGAAATATTTAGGTTGCACAATGAGACGTCATTTATCACTGATTGCGCTCGAAACGGAATAGAGTATGAGTTCCAAGGATGTGAGGACACCCTGTACTCACACGGTTGCTATGCGGAGTATTCAAGAGTCCCTTTGCCCTTCAAGCCTCAGGGTTCAGGTGGAGCCCACTGGAGTGTAAAATATGAATAGTTGCCCCCAAAAAAAAAAACAAAAAAAAAAAACAGAAGGCACTCCATTCATACCTCCTCCAAGGCCGAACAGCCCTCATGGTAGTACTCTGAATGATGTTTTACTTATCAGACCCTGACAACCCCACCCCCATTATCCCCGAACAAATCTACATATCTTTTGCATAAGTAACGAGGCGGCAGGTCCACTAAGTTTTTGTCACAATAGATTCATTCATTCACGAGTTATAGAGCCACGCCCACTTAACCATGACAGCCATTTATAGCAAAACAGTGAAGAATGTCAACAAAAATGAATATGAGACCTTTTGGCTTAGTCCAGACATTCTACATGTATAACTTAGTTGATCTGGTTGAGTTATCAAAAAATTGATGGGTGAGGCGGAACTGGGCGTGGCCCATATGGATGGATGGATGCACAGTTGTTGACTCATGTCAACAGCTGGCCCATTAGGTTTCATTGATACCTATCTATACATTTGTACAGATACAAATGTAACTGAGGTGACACGATCGGTTCACTACGAGCGGCAGGGCGAAGGTCAAATTCTTGTCGTGTTTACGGAGCCAGTCATGAAAGTTAAATATCAACAAGTTAGAATCAAATGTGGGTCATTCTAATTGATAAACCTATTTAAAATTTTCGATTTTTCCACTCTTGTTTTAGTGATTACAGTGTAAATTCAAAATAAGTCCAATACAGGCAGCGGGAGTCTTTCCATACAAACATGACCTTAAACATTGTGTGCACAGAGCTGTGGGTCTGGAACGTGTGTTTGTGGCTGTGTGAAGCCACAGACGGGCAGCACATTTATTTGTTGGTGATCTGTCATCATCATCTTCATCATCATCATGTGCCCATCAGACACTTGACCTGCTTCTGCCTAACGGAGCATCTCAGTTATTGTACGGATCGCCCATGTACTCAGGAAGCAGCCCTTACGTAAGGAAGACCAGGCACGTGTCGACATGTACCCAGAACCAGTTATTTCAGCTGCGGGCTGGAATCTGACTCACTTAGCTCAGGAACACCACGTCCTCAGCCACTGATGCAGCATTTATGAGGAATGAAGGCTGGGAGGAAAACAAACAGAGGCTCCGCACGTTTCAGTCTCTTAGTGGGTCAAATTGTGGTCACAGGACGTCTTTGGGTGTGTGTTTTGTTTTGGACAGTACACACAGTATATTTGTTCCAGAATGATCCTGCATGTACCAGGACTGATTTTTTCAATATGTGCAAATATAGTTTCCAACCCCTGCAGTGTGTAAAGTAAGAACTTTACATTATCTGCAGCAGTAGGTGAAAGAGTTGTACTCATTTACAGGAAAAGCTGCAACCAGGACCAGGACCACCGGTCAGAGAGTCTGGGATGGACCGGTCAGGCAGTCTTTTTATGCTGCCGTTAAGCGAGCCAGACCTGTCGTTGTTGTTGCCAATCAACGCTTAAGCAGTGCCAAAATGGTGAAAAGCGCTTTGTTGGACAGTCTGAAAGGCTGAAGGTTTTATTTTTAATGATTTATTTCATGATTTAAGAGTGTTTGTTGCTCTGAAAAGGTCAATGAATGAGAACAAGATGGTAAAGACGCGGTCATATTACAGAAGTAATGAATGTTTATGGGTGCCATCCTCAACCAGTGGGCGGGGTCTGACAGTGCCCTCTCCCAATGGATAGATTATTTTGTTATCTAATAAATCAGAAGTCAAAGGTTATACAAGGTTGAGAATTGATGATGCACACTGCAACCAATAATAATGTAAACAATTAGATCGGCTCCTCGTTTGAACTCCTCGTATGTTTCAAGGAGAATATTACAACTTTGTTCATTTATTCTCAGAATATTTCACTTTTCATCCGAACTCATGCAGCTTCATTCTTGTCATATTTTAAGTTTGTCCTAAAATCATTATGACTTTGTACGCACAATGTTTGGACTTTTCTTTTTCCAAAATAGTCCCTGCAACAATTTAACTTCTTTTCTCAAAACATTTACTCTCAGATTATTTGACTTTTTTTTTTTAAATATTACAGCAATATTCTCACATTTTATTTTTTTCCAAAATATTGATATTTTTTTTCTCAAAATATTTGACTTTTTTTCTCATGTAATTTTTCAACTTTGCTTTTTTTTTTTTCTTGAAATATTGGATCTTCTTTTTTCAATAGCTGCTCTAACATGCTGTCATTCTTCCTCTGCCCTCACGGTGAGTTTTTGTTTGATGTCACCTTTATCATTTTCTACAGGTGTACTTTGGACTTAATGCTTGTTATATTTTTATACAGTAACTGCAGGTTACGACATGATTTTGCCTCTATTAAAGAACCGCCGGATCAAAGCAGCAGGTTGTGCAAGAGTGTTATTTTAGATAACAAAGCAGACCGGGGCTGCTTGAACGCTTGCTACCCCTGAGGACGCTCCACTTCCACCTAAATGATGCAACCGTCTCACATAATACGCAGCTTAAGTCACGTACAGCAGAATGTGGCGTCTGCTGCATGTAAACAGCACCCAAGGGTCCCTCTAGGCTGAAGCCTTTGTGATTGGTTGATGCAACAGAACAGGCAAAACAGTCTTTATTTCAATAAAATCCAACAGAAATCCCCCATAATCCACCAGACTCCACAGAGACTCCCCCACCCACGGTACTTTGGCTCTATTCAGACGTGCCAAATAAAATCATAGCTTAGGGACGCAGCTTTAAAGAGACAAATGTACGACATCGGTGCATTTCAAACAAGACGGAGACACTATTTGCATTTGTAAAGACATCAATGTGAGTTTTAGTCCCAGAAAACCTGAAATCCACCTACTCAGACATGAAATCAATCCTTATACGCTGTAAATGTTCGAGCACACTTCAATGTAAACACGACTTTTACACACCCAGTAACATAACAAGTACAAATTCTGATTAAATCTTAAGAAAACGCTTTTAATTTCCCTCCCTCGTCAGTTTAACGGAAACATGTCGGGTATTGTTTTCTACCGATTTACCCACAATGCATCCTTTCAAAACACAGAATCTGGGGCTGATGTCATACGTTGTTATTGACTTTTTGTCTCGAGATCATACACACTGTTATTTTAGGTAATAATTTGTTCTATGTATCGGCGCCGTATTGAGCGTGTAAGTAACAGAAGAAGATGACAGCGTTCGTCAAACAGGTAAACAGCATAATATGAGTGGTAAACTAGGACAGTCACAGTAGTACTAGTCATAAATCAACTGTGTTTACATATATTTACAGTAATACTTGTTCACAAATTTGGAAAAAGTCCAACCTGCCCGGAAAACAAAAGGGAATCGAACGCCTCCCTAACTACTGTTGGTAGCTATACCGGTTTACCAACTGAAATTCTGAATGACGGTAATCTGTGGGATTCAGGATCCAGCAAATTGTCAACAAGACCTGCAAATGAATCCCCACGAGCACTGTCATCCCTTCATTCATTCATTTGCCCCCCCTTCATTCATTCATTTGTCACCATGTCATTCACTCATTTGTTACCATGTGAATCGTCTGAAACGATGCTGCAGCTAGAAACTCCATCACTACTTGGCCTCTGGCAATTAATAAACGGATGAGTGATCATTTGTTAAAGTTAAACAAGGACAACAAAATACCTTATTAAGTCCAACATGATGATATTTTATTTCACTTTGTTTTAGGTATTTTTAGCTTATTTTCTTGAATTCCAATAATAATGTTTATAACATGTTTTTAAGCTCATTTTATTTTAGGCGACACACCGAGTGCACGTCATTTCTTGCTGCACTCTTAAAGCTTATTATTATTCATGATAAATGGGTAGCTAATGCTAACACTTGCAAGCCTTAGCACGAGCTAGTCAGCTAAGTTGGGCTAAAACAACTATAAAATAATAGTGAAACTGTGCTGACCACTGGGGTTCAGCCATGATCTGTACGTATGCTAGGAATTAGCCTAGCCTGCACATATTAATAGTTGTATCGCTTTATAGTGCAAAGTTAACCCTGTGGTGATCAGACAATCATTGAAAAATTGTAAAAAAAAAAAAAACAACACAAACAGATGATGTATTTGGTATTTTATTATTTATTTTGATACATTTTCAACGATGTTTTTTCTGTTTATTTTCTGTTAATCCATTTTTCAAGAATAATCCAAATTCACACCAAATTAGCATATTATTCTACAATAAATTCCCATGCACGTTATTATTATTATCATCATTATTGTTGTTGTTGTTCTTGCTATTGTTAGTGTTGAGCGGTTCTAATCTTAGTTTTTCAAAATAAAACTACTCCCTCACATACCGTCTGTGCGGTCGTGGATAGAGTTCTAGATTGTGATTGATCATATCTGGAGAACCACACAGATTTGAGATAAAAGGTGAGTCAAGTGGAATAAAGTGCAGGAGGATTAAAGTTTCAATATAAAGCGTCTCTCCATCTAATGGACAATCCATAGAAGAACAGGAAGACAAAGTACAATCACACGGGGACGAAGGTTGCTGTGGAATTTGCTGCTAGGTCCAGCTGGTGTTTTCATTTCTTCGGTCGTGTATCAACAAGGCACCTGCAAAGGACAGGAAGTGATCATTATTTTTGTTGTTTTTGTTATTGTTGGTGTTTTGCTGTTATCAGCTATTGGATGACTTGAATTGCCTTAGGGATTGATTAAGTATTTACCTGTCTGTCTGTCTGTCTGTCTGTCTGTCTGTCTGTCTGTCTGTCTGTCTGTCATTCATTAATTTGCAACCGCTGTATGCATGGCTGAATGAAGCTCTGTTATTTTAAAGTGGAAATAAAACAGCTTATGGCACAGGAGAGTAAGATGGAATTAAAGAATAATAGTTAACGTCACTTGCTTAAAAAAACAAAATTGATCAATTTTCCTTGGTGTTTTTTTTTGTTTTTTTTTTATCATGAAAGTCATTTGTCAGATTTTTAGTTATCTCACACGTCTCCATTCAGGATTTTTCATTATTGGTGTCTGACCTGACATTATGGTATTAAATTGACATTATTGGAATAAAATATGTGTTGCGGTGAATAAGCAGTGTGTGAACTGTGAGAGGAGCATCTGAAACTAATTTCCTGTTGTTATCCACGCTACAGATCAGATTGTAAAAAAAGGAGTGATGCATTATTATCAGCCTGATAAAAGTTTGTTTTCATGGCCTGCCAAATCAGCGCCCACGTTGCTGATATCGTTCATTGTATCAGCGCTCTGACTGTAAACATCCTGCTCCGGAGGCCCAAATATCCAAACTGAAACTTCTTGGTGTTTGTTAGAGGTGCCGTTCACTCTGAAGCATCAAGGCGTGAGTGTTTCTCCTCTTGTCTTGTCTGATTTCGAAACGATTGCGCCACCGCCAAATTACCCTTGGCGTGGCCTCCTCATAATCATTCCAATCATTTAACTTCAGCCTTGCACTGAGGGGTGTGTGTGCATGTGGGTGTGTGCAGCATTAGGCTTGGTATGAGGAGTTGATGAAAACAATGTGCACGAATCAACAAAACCCAAAGTCGGCTTTAGTCTGGAAAAACACTGACACCTGAGAATTGTACAACATTTCCGGCTAGATATGCAACGTTCGTGGCCAAAGTACAAATCTGAAGCTGTTGTCATCTCATGTTGAAAGGTGCGGCTCTGTCATATTCCTGGACACACACAAACCAGGCTCTCACATGGCATTTTGCTGGATTATTTGCTTCCTTTGCAATTTGCGTTATTAAATGCATTAAATGGATGGAAAAGCAAAGTGCGAACCCTCAGCTTTGAGTGAGTAGATTTGTCTGCTGCAAGCGAGCGTGAATTTTGCCCATAAATAAATAAATGTCAGTTTATTATTGTGAAACATACTTTGTGACACTTCAGCTGCACTTTTGTGTATACAAATTGGTTTTGAGGCATGAAACTCTGGAAATGAGCATGCAAACATCAACAGCTGAGGCTCTGACTCAGGAGGCGGAAGACCGGGCAGAGGATGATGGGAAATGAGCCAAGAGCAATGAATTGTGACCGCCTTTGATTTTTCTCATGCACATTTACTGAAATATGTCTTTTGTTGAAAACTCTATAAGCAGGGATTTAAACTGTACTCCAGTCTTCTGTCCTTTTCTGTCTCGGTCTGACCCTGTGCTTTGTCTTCAGGTATGACAGTGGGGAAAATCCACTCTGACAAAGGAATGGAGGTAATAATAATAATTTTATATAGATGGATTTGATTATTCTCAAGCAAGAAATAAAAATTTAAAAAAAAATACACAAATTAAAATACTAAAATACAGTATATTAACTGCTTCTGGCATATTGCAATACCTCCACAGACCACCAGGGGCGGCAGAGCATGAAATGGACCTCTAAATTGATGATCGTGTCGATATGGATGCAATCCAGGAACCTTTTCCTTTTCCACTTTTGTTATCACTGAAAGCTATTTTTTATTTAATGTGATTTGATTTCATTTTGACATTTTTGTGAATTCCTTCCAAACAAACTTTCCATCCACTCTTGGCGTCCGGCCTCAGCTGGGATCGGCTCCAGTCTGAAGTTGCTGATGTGCACTAATTTACCATCTGCTGTGATGTTGACAACAATCTGTTTGTCCTTAGAAACTCGGGAGAATGCTGGACTCCTTGGTGAGGTTCAACAGAAGGTTTCTTTGTGCATCCTTCCAAAATCACTGGAGCTGCTCGCTGTGCGTCAGGTCAAATTTACAGCCTGCGTCCGCGGATGTAACTCGTCTTAGCGATGGACCTGCGCACTCAACAGAAGCCTTATTAAGGGTAAACATGGCCAGGTAACCATGGTTACTCCCCCAGTAATGTACGTATGGTAATCAGGTTTCGTGTCGTCCTTTAGGTTTCCTGTTTATGCGGAGCTTCTAGAACCAGGGGAATAACCAGATTACTCAAATGCACGTAAACACAGTGACGTTTACCTGCACCTCAAAATGTGAATCTGTCCGTCAAATCTTTGTCCTGGAGGTTTGTATTCATGGTCAAATGGAAAAATTGGTGTGAAATGTTCAGTTTTGGCAGAGGTTTCTGCTCTCTGGCTGCGCTCTTGTTTTGAAAAGAAACAGGTGGACTCAGCAAAATCTCCTCAGCTAAATAAAGGTTAAGAGCTGACAACACACCCAGTCTTTCATTTGGTGAGAGGTCCTTCTTACTCATGGTGCAGGTCTCTATTTAGAGAAGGTGTTGTCATCCAGCTTTGAGCCTCTGTGATCCCATCAGCTGCTGGGATCTGACAGACAGACGGGTGGACGGATGGACCGACAGCTGCTGTGACACAACAGCACATCTAAAAGAGCTCGCGGGCCTTTCCGGAACCCACATCAATCACACTGACTCAGATATGACACAAAGACTTTTATTCTGATGTCTTCATGCCCTTATAGAGACATGTTTGTATCCATTTTATATTTAGTTCTTTTATATTGGGTTTGAGTCCCGGGCCGTCCCTGGTCCTTCCTGTGTGGAGTTTCCATCTTCTCCCTGTGTCTGCCCGGGTTTCCTACCACCTAAAGACATGCAGCTTGGGTGAATTGGAGTATCTATGTTGCCCGTAGGTGTGAATTGGAGTTGTCCATGTCAGCCCCATCATAGATTGGAGACCTGTCCAGGGTCAACCCTCCCACCGCGACCCTGATATGGATAAGCAAAAAGGGGACGCAAGCATGGATATTTTTACGTAGGATTAAATCTTTTTGTTTGTGATTAATCACAAGTTTTGTGTGGTTTATTATGATTCATTGCACAATTAATCAAATTTTTTGTATGCTCAAATCTGACCTTTTAATCAAGAGTGTTATGTTTAAAAACACAATTGAGCAACATCTGGTCTCTGCATTTTATTAATTTTGCAACAATTGGAACCTAATTTCCCAAACAACATGAGATAATACAATGGATGAACACGACACAGTTTAATTCAGGTAAGTCAAGTTTATCTGTATGGCCAAATATCACGTCCGGTGTCCCAAAGGGCTTCACAGGCCCCCTTAAGGACAACAACAGTTCCTGACCCTGTCCACAGCTCTCTAAGACAACAAAGAAAAAACTCCTCAAAAAAGTTCAAAACGGAAACCACACCTGGTAGAATCAAAAGTTTGTTGGTTTGTGTGTTTGTGTGTGTGTGAGAGACCATCGTGAGCCGGTCGGCCTTAACTGTAACAGCAGCGGACAAAGACATTAATGGTGTTGTGGCAGCAGAAATGATGCTAATGAAGAGGTTATAACCAGAAAGAAGGAAAGAGGAAGCCCTTCTACCTCTTAGGAGATTCCTGATGACATAAAGTCATTTTATGAGTCATCGAGCAGATTATTTCCAGATAAATTGGATTCAGCAGATTTGGTAAGATTCGTCTTTGTTGCCAAGTTTCTGCCCAAGAAAAAGTGAATAGAAACCCTGAGGAGGAACCAGTGCCACCACAGCTGACCATAAGTGATCTCCTTAGAATTACAGCTCATTAACAAAATTCCCACAGCAAAGGACGTCACGGCTCCACCTCCACAGTTTGACTGACAGGTGATCTGTGGGAAATCCACGGTGGAGACAAAGACAAAGAGAAAACGAGGATCAAAACCACTTTGTTCCTTAACGAAATCAACACAAAGATGCTTTTTGTAGCGTTTACCTATTGGTTTTGCTCTTTTATTCCCCCTGTACTTATCTTTCTTTTCATCATGGCTATGTTTTGTGGAACAGGAAGTCCCAGACAGACACACCTTTCAGAGCAGTCACACCTCCTTTCATCGGGCCTCAGCTGCATTCAGTCAAATTATCTTGTGTTTCACTCGTTTAACGGCTCATCGGTCCTCAACATTTGGGTACTTTCCTCTTCACCCAAAAACACCACCAGCTGATACGGGCTGACGACTCGACCCAGGAAATCCACAGCAAACCGGAGCGTTGTGCTGGGCCGCACAGTTTCACTACTGAGCTGAATACAGGCCTCCATTCAAATGTCTCTTTAACTCAAAGTGGAACTAAACAAATGCACACATTTTTTTCATTGTTTCTATAAAAAAAAGAGTATTTTTTTTATACAATACAGTATGTTTAATGTACATATTAACAAAGATTCATTCCTAATTACCTACAATAATACTACTCATTATACTGCAACCACCAATCAGTTGATTTTTTTTT
>OMNV01007041.1:5463-66286 GCA_900303265.1 Brotula barbata
AGAGAGAGAGAGAGGGAGAGAGAGAGAGAGAGAGGTGGAGGGAGGGAGAGAGGGAGAGAGGGAGGGGGGGAGGAAGGGAGGAAGGGAGAGAGAGTGAGAGTTTTAATCTTTTGGAAAAAAAACCCCAGACTATATGTATGCAGAGTAGGAAGAGGAAACGATAGAGGAAGATGAGTGATATGGAGAGAAAGGCAGGACAGGAGTGGGGACAAGGTGGAAATGGGATGGGGATGGGGGGAGGGGGCGGTTATGTAAAGCAGAGAAAGGTACACCTACAACCTTAATTTCACCATGACAACATCAGCGTATGTTAGCTCGGCCCATAAAGCAAATTGAACTCCATCAAAATGGAAGAGAGGGCAGTCGATGGAGGACGGTGGACGGGAAGACAGAGTCATACATCACAGGGACGCTGCAGTTAACCTGCATTAAAGAAGTGCCACACTAAAAACTCTCTACACAGACAGAATACGAAAATACTATCCTGGAAAACTGTCCTCGAATACCGTCCTCGAATACCGTCCTCGAGTATTGTCCTCGAGTACTGTCCTCATTGTCCTAATTCAGATCCACGTACAGGGTTTAACAGCCACGCAGGAAACAGAAGTACACACGTATCATTCAGGCACACACACAGATTAAAGGGCAGTCACTAAATTAAAAACTACATCCTGATGTTGGCAGCATGTATCACATCGGATACTAAGTACTAAGTAAACATCTGTCACAAGCAAGAATGCATTGCATACTGGGGCCAAAAAACGATGAATATCTGAAATATTTGTCTTAATATATTGAACTGATTATTTTAAAAGCATCCCATTGAATCATATTGTAATACATATTATTATTATTATTATTACTACCTTGCTATTACCTTAACATGTTGCCTTTCTCTGAGTCCCTCAGCATCTCTATAAAAATAATGTTTAATATACAATATAGGACTACAAAAAGGCCAAAATGCTATCAGGTAAACAAATCTTTGCTATAAAGTTTTCAAACCACCAATGAGGAACTCCACGACCCAATGAGATTACCTACTACATTTTACACAAATATCGAGCAAGAAGTTCCCAGATCCTCACTCGACACGCCTCTCACCGTGAGTCACCACGCTCAGCCCCCACAATGCATCAGGAGAATCATTAACACTTTGACGGCTACTTCTGGGGCTTTTACATGTAAAAACAAGCAACACACTCAATTATCTTGGACAAGCTAAGAGAGAAAGAAACAAACTGCTGACGTCAATGTCCATATTTGCGTGTTGTGAATTTTTTATGTTGAACACCTATATATAAAGTACAAAGTCTGCACAATACCAATTTATTCCACATGCAGGCCATTACGTCACTAAAGTATAATTTTACTTTGTGTACCATTCCGTTCTCACAAAGCTCCTGGCCATGAGCCTCAGGTCCCAGACACACCTCCATTAACTGAGTCTCATCTTCATGAAAACTGTTCACACTCCATTGAGTGCAGACTTCCCTGAGTCGGCCCACAGAGCTCCCTCAGCTCACCGAAGTGTGGAGTCAGCGAGTCAGCATATTGAGAAACGGCCTGTGGGATTTTTGTGTGTGCGTGGTAGCACAACTTGGGCATAGCGTTGCCTTCATGCAATATGATGCAAAGAATTTTTAGAATTATCCCGAGGATCATTTTAGGGATTTTACGACCCAATTGAGAAGAGATTAAGCAGTTGGTATCAGTTTCCATATAAAGCAAAACACAAACAACAAACCTGTCCTTGTTTGCGAATGGTCAGCAGAATGGAAATAAAATATACACTTCATAAACTAATTTTACGTTGTGGACTTTTTGCTAGCCAGCCAAAAGTGCCATCAGTAATAAAAATTGAACAGTAGATGCCAAAAAAGCCTTTCTTCAATAGACAAATCAAGCCAACCTGTGAGAAAAACACTTGACAAGAAATGATGATGCATGATGACTCATCGAATGGCACCGAGCCACGGTGACCACTATTTAATCTGCAATTACCTAATGGAGCGTCTGTTCACCACAGCATCCAAATTAAAAGTTGTTTCGCAGGGCAGGTAACCAAATGACTGGGCCACTGTGCCAGAAAAGTTAAACGAAAGCCCTTTAAGGTCGGTCTGGTACTAACATCAGCATCTTAGATGAAAACAGAACCAATATATTTATCTTAATAAACATGTTTACACTGTAGATACACGTGCACATTTGTCACTGGGGATTCAGACTAACCTTTGCCGTTCTCCACATCCTGTGAGGCAATGACAAACCCAAAGCCCTCTCCTGGCTTTCTCCTCAGCTCCACATCAAAACCTCGACGCAGCCGTGACCAATCAGTACTTGGCATTTCCTGAACTGATTCCGGAACGGTGCCACCAATTCCCTCGTCCTCCAAGCCTGTGTTGAGCCAGTCCTTGGGCTCCATGGTTAAAGTCACTGGAACTGATTCCAAGAAACTGGTACTCTGGACCAACGAGGAATGCGTCCGTGCTGGGGAGGCAGGGGCGCTCATGGATGTACGGGGCAGAGGCAGTACTTCTGGGAGCACAGAGGAGTCATCTGAGGCTACCGGTCGAGAGGACAGGTGGATGAGTGGCGAGGGAAGTCTCCGAACAGGGCCGGGAGAGATGCTTGAACGATAGATGCCTGACAATCAAAAAGTAAAGAGCTGTGAGATGAGTTTACCACAGGACAATGATTATGACTGTCTGTTACTAAAATCAGTGACAGTAGAAATATGAATCATTCACCTCCTCTGTAAACCAATAAGATGACTTCTCCGTGTCTGGTGTGTTCCTGGAGAATCTTTTGTACCTGTGAACACAGCTTGCTGTATGCAATACCACATAAAAACAGTAGGAGGAGATAATGTGTTGTAAACGGCTGTAGAGCCCCAATAAAGACGAGGAAGACTGCAGCTTGGATGTCAAAAATTCAGGTTTAAAAACTTTTTCAAAAATGGCTTTAATGGACTGAACATGTTTGTTATGGAGTAAAGATATAGATAATATGTTTTTATGAGATGTGATATTTTAAGCATAACTTCATTTCTTCCCTTACCTGTGCACAGCTAAGACTCTGGACGTCGGCACCATTGATTTTAAGAATGGTGTCACCTGGCTGGAGGGAGCTGCACTGCTTCCTGTCCCAGATCCTTTTCACTAAGGTCATCTTGCCTCCAAGGCTGCCGGCCATGACGGAGAAGCCAAGGCCTCTCTCTCCTTCACTCTGAGCCAAAGCCACTGGCACCAACTCTCCTCCACTGAAACCACCAAATCCACTGCCCGCACTCACAGCCCCCGGAGATGACACGCTGCTAGGGCTAGCGGTGGGGCTAGCATTACTATGGAAACCGCTGAAGCTGCGGCGGTGAGGGCTGTCAGGGCCTGGAGGAGGTCTGTGGTGGGAGCTCTGTGTTTTATAGAGGCGAGGGTGAGAGCTCCGAGGGCCAGCAGGGGAGGACGAGGGCCTCCTGGGTGACTGAGGTACAGGTAACCGGTACCCTGGCACGGTGCAGGTGGACAGGTCACTCTCTGATGATTTGGATGTGCCGTAACGTAAAGGATGGGGTGGTGCTGAGAGGGAGTTATTGTTGTGATTACGAATCATTGATGCCCTGATGAGGAACAAGACACAGGATTTCTTATCAATTCAAGCATCTGTTTCATCTCGTGGAATGAGAGAATCCCTATGTGCCAAGCCAGTATCATATCTTTAAGTCTTACCTGTGTGAACCAATGGCAGAAACCACTTCACTGTCACTCTGACTGGCCAGAGTTGGGTCGAATGACTGCAGTCTGGCTAAGCTCCTCAGAGATCGAGGGGGGCACACAGGGGACGAGGGGGCAGCATTGCTTGTACTAGAGCGCCTGTATGGGGGTGGCGGCCTTGCAGCAAAAGAAGTAGCATTTCCATTGGCATCTAATTTCACTCCTGCTTCCATGTAACTTCCATCACCGTGGACCCCGTTGAGGTTTAGTTGGTGGGTCTGATGAGTGGGTTTTGGGAGGCGAGGTAGGCGCTGGTAGAGAGGCTGAGGCTGGGTGGTGGTGGGCGGTATGATGGGGTCCCTGCTGTCCAGTGGCCTGGGGGGCGGCTGCTTGGGAAAACCATCAGAGTTGTAGAGCATGGGATACCCCCTTCGGACCTCTACGTCCACAGTGTGCCCGATGGGAACGGACTTGAGCATCTCCACCACTTCTTTGTGAGACACGCCCAACACACAAACATCATTGATGTACACCAGGATGTCCGCTAACAAAACACAAACACACGTATCGTCACAACAATGCATTTCATCCATAAAACATTGTCCTCATTTGCAGCTCAACATTTGCACATATAAACCTCTCAAGTAGGAGAATACACTTTCAATATCTGTTTTTATGTGAGGTTGTTGACCATTTTTATTGATGCACTTGTCTGCTGATCAGTTTAGTTTGAAATGAAACACTTTCTATGTGTTTCCTGTGGGTGTGGATTAATCCGCCCTCCAGCTAATCCTTTAAACCAGCCTATTAACAGACATAAACTAGGTCCATCCCTGCAGAGACAGCTTGTTCTCTCTTCATAGACTGATAATATCTGCCCGCCTGTGTGTGTGTATGTTATGAAGCTAGATTATGGTGTGCTAGCCACGTGGATTAAGGTTTGATTGTGATATACCCTCGCTGTAGGAGATCAGAAAAGTATAATCCCAAAGAGTGGAAATAGAGAGAACATGAATAGGAAGATGGATAAATGGACATAGAGACGAGACGGACAGATAGATTGATAGATAAGATAAAAATCAAATGTCAAATATGCTTGTGTGTGTATGTGCCTTCTGAGCATCCCTTGCAATATGATCCTCGACTCATTGTACGGTAATTTACCTGTCTTGAGGGCAGAGGGTCCATTTGCGGTCACGCTGTAGACCTGGAGGAACTCTTGAGGACGGCTTCCGCCAACAATATTGAAACCAAAACCTCTGGAGCCCTTGGTTATGTGTGTGTGGACAGGGAACCCAATGAGCTCACTGGGATTCTCTGTGAACCCTGGTAATAAGGGAAGTATGTAGAATGGAAAACAAAGATGCTTACGTCATAAAAGAATTAATTCATCTCAATAAAATTCAGTGACTGAAACTTAATGTGTTTATATTCATTTATAACCGAGGTAATTTGGATTACTTATACCAATTGTACCTTTTTTTTTACTGAATTGTTTTCGCATGCATCTATGGTAATACTGGAGGTGATGCCGCCATCTACTGGCTACGAGAGCGCCCTGCAACTTCGTGAGAGTTGCAGCTTCAGAACAGATGTCTCTCTTACAATTTGTAATCACCCATAAAAGACAAGCACCCAAAGAGTCCTTGCTGTTTATACAGTGAATCATGTGGCCACAATAAAAAATAAGTCGTTAGTCATGCGTGTTCCAAGTGCCATCCTTGGCTGTTCAAGTTTGGATCTCTGCCATGAGGCGTCTGATTCCATCTCATTTGACTCCATTAACAAGCTGGCTGTGCCTGTTACTTCCTCTCTTGACAAACATGTAGCCGTTATTAGGATGTTAAATGCTTCACCGACGTTCCTATAATTACACCGAGAGAGAGAGAGAGAGAGAGAGAGAGAGAGAGCGAGGGGAGGGGGGAGAAAGCGAGAGACAAGAAGGCTCACATTCATTTCTGTAGACGGTCTCCCTGCTCGAAGCTTGACGGCTCTGCCAGCTGGTCCTCCTCGGGATGGGACTTGGAGAGACAAAGGGGAAAAGCAAAAGAAAAGGCAGTAATGCATATGACGTTACGTAGTTGGAATTTCAATTTTGCATTCAAAACAAGACAGAAATGACAACGATCAGCCTGTTTTGCCATTGATGGTCATGAAAAGTTTGCATAGCATTTAGAGCTTCTTTTACATTTGCATGTAGAATTGTTTACACTCTCACTCACTCTGTGTACAGAGACTCTCCCGGGTCACTGAAGGCCTGCTCCCAGTGATCAGGCATCACACTTCTCACCCTGGCACCTCTTCTGCTGCTAATTATGTCACTCTCTGTGGCCCCTCTCCTGGACCCCCGGGGCCGGCCAGGTGACCGGTGGCCATGACGAACACCACCAATGACACCGGCAGAGCCTCCTGTAATGAAGGAGAGTTGTAAATGAGAGTATTGAAAAAATAGTACATTATTGATTGAGTACAGTAGGTGCAAATACAAGGTTTCCTTTTAAGTCTGAACCGACTATAATGACCCGATGCCTGAAAGTCCTACGGTCAGCATCTTGGTGGGCTTCGTTCCTCCCTCTAAGGATGCAGTGTGTGTGACTATTCATCCAGTATGACCAGCAGAAGGAAAATAAGCACATTATTTTTCCCAGCTGTCCTTCTAGCTGTCCTTCAGCTTTGAGCTCTGGCATGATGCTGGACACAACATGAGGTGTCCAAACTCCTGTGACACGCAACCGGAGCTGCCAGAACCAGCCACCCACGCAGTGTCACTTCAAAAGATGACTCAGCGGAGGTCACGTTGTTGGACTGATCTCAAAAACTTTATCCTGCATCATGCATCCTGCGTTGACACCCCCACCAACGCAGACTAATCTACTGGCCTGTTTGGAGCCGACCTGTCGTCCTCGTCTCACATTCTGTCTCTCTTATCTGCTCTCTATCGCTTATTACCTTGCCGGCACCCCGCTTCTCCCCTACATCTTCCGAACCCCCAGCCTTGCTACCTGTGTCTGTCACTCTCTGGATCCCTGCTTTGCTCCCTTTTCTTTAATTACCCTGCCTTACTGACAGCACGGCTTTTGTTCGACATTCAACTGTCCAAAAATGCTCTCATTAGTACCAGCATTGACCACACGGGCTGTTTTGATTAATTAATCTTTGCTCGAGTGAAACTACAGCTAATGGTGTATCTCCCATGATGGAAAACACACATAACGACTTTAACTTTCTGCTCTCTCTGCACGTCTCTTCCTCAGTCTTTGCCACACCTCCCTCCCAGCATCCTTGCCTGCCTGCCCTAAGGCAGCCTGACCTTCCTCTGGAGGTGATCCAGCAATCGATCAGGCCACAGCCCCACTCAGAGACCAAAGCATACTAATCATGCTGAAGATTGATTAATATGGGTATCAGAGACTGTAGCTACACACTGAGGCACAATGCAGTATGTAGCTGCTGGCTAGAGTACAGGCCTTTACATTTCCATAGATTTTCTACTATATTTCGCAATCTAGAACAATAAAAAAATGTGCCCAGTAAGTATGTAGAAATTCATGACACTGAATATCATCATATATGGACCATTTACAAATAAATCTAGTTAACAATTATACGATTGACACTTGCTTTGCCTTCCAATTTACGTAAAAGACTAATCAGCCTTTGCAGATATATCGATCAAGTTTAGTGTCACTTACCTGACAGTCCTGAGTCGTCCTCACTGATCTCCTCCTCTGCAGTCTTCTCCAGGTTGCTGAGCGATTTGCTGCGTGTGCGAAAGTTTCTGAGCAGGTTGCGGTGTTCCTGGTAGCTGATGGGGGGGCTCTCTGGGCTGATGTGAACTGGCCGCGGTGTGCCGTAGTAATTCCCTGAGACACAGTCAGATCAGATCAGGAGAAACATGTCGCGCCTTGAATAATGGAATTGCAATGGGCATATCTGGCAGTAAGAGGCAACGAGTAAACTGTACCGTACATACAGCACTGAACAGAACTGATGGCATTATTATGTTAAACCAGATGCAAAGAAAATGCATTGCCATAAATTTAAAGGTGGCTGGTAACACCATACAGTTCTTGTGGACGGACGGAATGTCACCATAAGTTCCTTTTTGACATGAGGCATGTTTATTGTGAGTGTATTATTCATCCCCCGAGATCCTTTATATATTCTGTATTTTCCGTTCCATAATCTGCTCGAAAGAAACTCAATTACTTCCGATTCTTCATGTGGCTCACGCTGATCCAAATGTATCGAGGGGACACTCGGAAACAAGGTCACCACCCGTCACCATTTAGTGCCATTCCTGCAGGCTACTGCACCCGTGTTGCTGCTGATTCTCCTGATTGCTTTACTGAAGCAATGTGTCTGTCAATGTCACTTGTAAAGGCGAGATAAGACTGACATTTATTGCTTCCATTAAACTCATAAATTATGAATGCTAATTTATGGAGGCTTTTTAATCAGAGGCAGAATGCTGACCCTCACAGGGGAGGAGTGTGCAGGGTAGATGGGAGCAACACTTGATGGCATTAATATGCATAAGGAGGCCGCCTTCCAACGGACAGTCCTACCTCCATTATTAAGCATGTGAACATCATTAATCAAGTCATTCAATGTTCTTTAATAGTGAATGAGAACGGCCATTGTTTTGGAATTTTAATTTATAAGATAGTTGATAAGATAATATAAAGATAAGTGAATACAAATGGAGAAAAGAAAAGCCTTTAACACATGATTAATCAATTAATATCGACGACTTAATAAAAGAAAATTTACTACAATTACACGTTGATTGCATCAATTAATCGTCAAAGTGGCACAAATTGCACCTGAACCTGGCACAAATCGAAGATAGCTTCTAAGTCTTCTTCCCGGCAACAACAATAAGAAAGGGGCGACACACTGTACAAGTTATATTGAACACTTGAAGTGAGACAGTAGCACTTCTTCCACTTAGCACCTTTATTTTTCTTATTTTTTATGTGTGAATAAGGAGACACAAGCATTACGGTCACTCTGTCTGCACTAGTAGACATCGACCACTGAAAATGCATCATGTCACTGCGACCATGTGACCATGATCTGTGCCTTAAATATCACAATCACAGCCATATCAAGATTCCACGTCCACATGGTTGCATTTGTCGTTTTAATTTCTCATTTGTGTCTCCGGTGCAGTAAGAAACAGACAGATGGAAATATATATACTCTAATAAATAAGTAATAAATTATCAAAAATAATTAGTAGATCACTTACCTTTGAACTTGCCACTCTCAAGCAGCGCCCCTGACTCCTCCAAAGAGAAGAACTCCTTGATGGAGACAAAGTTGTAGTCTACCCCTGAGATTTCCCCGTCTCTGGGCTGTCTGGTAGTACCTTGTAGAGTGAGACAGCAGAAACTATCAGCAAGGTCATCGAGGTCATGTGGACAGGAATACCACAACATCTACTGTGATCAAGAAGGCTCTTTATCTTTAAACAAGAAGAACATTTGATGACCATGAGTCAGAGTTATTTTGTTTTTGGTGATTAAATGAAATATTTACTTCAGGAACACTCAATAAATACTCCAAAAATTGCATTCATCAAACCCCTTCTTAAAGTGCAACTCTGTACTGGTGATATTTGTATTAAATGTTGGGAGTTATAGCTCAACACAAAACGGTCAAATCCAGATTAACAGGGAACATCATGTTTTATTATGTTATATTGTTCTATTCTACGCTTCTATTATCATTATTTTTGTTGTTTTTGTTTTTGTTATTGTTGGTGTTTTGTTGTCGTAGCTACTGGATGACTTTAATTTCCTTAAAATATCTATCTATCTATCTATCTATCTATCTATCTATCTATCTATCTGTCTATCTATCTATCTGTCTATCTGTCTATCTGTCTATCTGTCTGTCTGTCTGTCTATCTATCTATCCATTAACCAACAGTTACTCTGCAGTATCAAGAGTATGATTATGATTGTGGACATTTACTAAATTCTCTTTACTATTAGCAGATCAATACGCAGTGAATTAAACTTTTATGAGGCATTGGGAAAGTCTTAAAGTCTTTCTGTCACCATTGCAAAGATGGTGCACTCAGATGATCGATGGTCTGTCTTTGTGATTGATTCACATTGACCTTGGCCTTGGTTAGACAAGAGACCAAACCAGTCAGGAAACTAGGAACCGCCTCCAATTACACGCTCACTGAAGTAAGCCCCTTGTGCTTTTCGACTTAAACCTCCAGCCATTAAATGCATGCATGGGCGTGTGGTGTGAAGTAAATTACATATTAAATCAAATCTTACGCAATAATTTCAATTTGCACATTAATCTGAACGAATTTGGGGGGTGGAGTAATGTTTTCCTAAAGGAAGATTACACCAGGCCAAACAAAGGACAAATCTCTGTCCTTCTCGTGGAGGGCCACATATGATGGTGGTGGTGGAGTCACACCCAGTTACGCTATAAAGCCTGTGATTAATGCACTGCTGTCTTGGGAGCAGTTCCTCCAGCCGCAGTGACACACTTGGGACAGTAAAGAACATGCATGCACAGACGTTATGCAGACACAGACCGTAGAGCAAATCCAAAGGAAGCTACAGGACATATATTCATGTTACATCTTATCTCAATCAGACTGACCCCTTTGTATAGCAGCACCAAATGTTCTTATGGATCCTGATTAGTGACCGACAATGAGGCTCGGTCGCTAATTATGGATCTGATAACAAATTTCCTGATGACATGTACATAATTCTCCCCCCATCAGGAAACCGACTATCTCTCCAGCTGATACAGCAGGAGGCAGAGATTCATTATCTATTCAATCTCCTCTGAGATATATATGACATATCAGCGGGGGGACAGGATGGATTATTGACATCTTCTTCTTCCCTGCCCGTCCCTGTAGGCAAAGCGCACTGATCCCCGGGGGAAAGGGTGAGATAGGGATTGAAGAGGTAATTACACAGAAGTCTGTATCAACACCCAGAGAAAGCTGTCTGTCAAGATCAGGGCACGCAAATAGCTAACAACGAATCCCAGAGCTGAAAATGCCAAATACCGTCTGCCTGACAAGGCTGGAACGTTCACATTTACAGAAACTAAATGATGATGATTCTTATCTCTGACTGACTCAGAATACAATTAAACAGGTCTTTTGTGGAGACCAAGGGAGCCTTAGAACCACGACTTTGGCTTCAACCCTTGGGCACACAAAGAAATTATGGTGATTAAACAAATGGATGGGAGATTGGATGTCGGTACCGTGAGGTCTGCACATCCTGAATACGGAACATAAAAGACACATGGGAAATCACGGAATAAAAACCTGTGTTTAAAACGAACAGAACATTGTTTGTGGACACATCTACCTCGTCCCCATGCAAGCATCTGTTTCACTGAACACTGCTCTGTTTGCTGACTGCAGCCTCTTCTACTTTGGCACTCATGGACATTTGCTTTTGGCTTAATTCCCCCACTATATTATTGATACTCGAGCCTGCATTTACTTAACTCTGTCATGCCATTCATTTCCATTTTGATGCACTGCCCCTCTGACGGAGCCTTTGTAAAGACATTTCTTGCTTCAGTGCCAGCTTCTGCATTAGAGTGCATCGGTACATCAAGAGGACACATGGATAGTGGGGCTCTTTAAATAGCGCAAAGGTACTGATGTATATTTTTATCACAAGAACAAAACCCATCAAAATTAAGCCAGCAGCCTATTCACGTTCGACATCACACGGTAGAATCCGCACGCTATTAACACAAAACTAATTAGCTTCCCTATGCTTCTGTGGCCATTTAATCGTTATCTTAAGTTGATCCAAAGTTCAGGTTTAATTTCCCAGATTTGCATATGCCAGCACGAGAACAAAACTACAGAATCTGAAACGGGGAGAAGCATACATATGGTCCTGAAGGGGGCCACAATGAGCCACTGATGAAAAATCTCCAGCTCCGGGTTCCTATTACATCAAGCACAGCTGCATCCTCAAGGGAAAACAACCAAGGGGAGAAAACAATGAAGAAATAAAAATCCGCTGTCTGGCTCCTGTATCCATATGTGGTCTAAAATGGGATGTGATGCTTTTTGAGCCATCTTAGGATCAGGCTCACACGCGTGTGCTGGTACAGGCATGACAACGACAGCATCTTACTGTGACATCTCCGGCAGATCAGAGGATTACACAGTCAGCAGCTGAGCCTGCCTCTCTGTCACTCTTACTAAAACAAACACTCTCACAGATGACAAGTTGTTTACAAAGTTTATCGTGTTTGACACCGCTTGGCTGCCCAGGGCTGATACTACGGAATATGTATGTACTGTATGTATATATGTGCAATCTATACTCTAATCTAATCTGTACACACAGGCCCTGCAGTTCAAGAAAACCCTCTCTGCTCTCACATGTACCAATCGTCTAATATCCATCCCATCCAGATTAGAAAATGGATGAAATGGCAACTTCAGTATGCTGGAAGTAGATGTGACATCATGAGGTTTATCGTGAAGCGCGATGAAAACAAATGACATTTGTGATATTTGAGAAGCAGATTTACTGTTTTCCCTATCTTGGGAGTTTTGTCCTGTGTCTTGTCCTGTCTGTGAGTGTGTTGTGTGACTGTCCCACATGACCTACTTCCTGGACTAAAGGAGAGATTAACAACTCTGCAATGCCTCAACAAGGTTAAGACTACAGATTACAGAAAATATTCAGTTTCTTCCATACAGCAACCTCTACAAAAAAAAAAACAAATAAAACAGAAGAATGCAGGTTAGAAAATTACACCAACGATGCAGATGCAGTCCACTCGGCAGCGTGTGTACATCCTCCAGTACTTACCACTGTGACGCCATGCTGTAGAGGATTAAGACAGCAACAGATGTAGTACGACTGGTTGCCTTTGGCTGCAATTCTGTTTTAGTTTATTCACGTAATAAAATATTCTGCGCAAACTCAGCGGATGTTAGGAAAGTAAGACGAACCTGTGGAGCAAATCCAAACACTGGATTCATCACCATGTTACAGCCAGCCAAACACAAGTGCAGGGGTTACAACCAGAGGCAGGGGATGGGCTACAGTCACTGAAGATAATCCCGTTGTTATGACAATACAGATTGCAGTTCAAACAAACAGCCCCCTGTGGCATTTTCTGTCATGCTCAAATATGACTATTTTAATCTTATGGCTAAACCTGATTATCTGTGAGCTTTTTAAATGAAGTCACCGTGGTTCCACTTGCATTTGCTGACACTACTCAACGGGGCAACACTTCTTGCAGGCTTAAGCACCAGTTAACACCAATGATCGCGTTATGAGATGTGTTATCTGATGAGGATTAACGAGATCTGTGACTGAAGAGAGATACGCTTGGAAGAATAATCCATCAAGTAAATAATACTTTGGATTGGATGCAAAACAAATACGGCACATTTATAAAGCTGTTTTGAGGGCAGTTTGACAGTCAGAGGGGAACGGTCCGTAAAGAAATTTAAAGAAAGTAGAAGCTCAACGAACAGGATAAGAGATGAACAGAGAAGACATAAAGAGAGAGAGAGAGAGAGAGAGACAAAAGAGGGACTTACAAGGTACAGCGCGGAGGTAGAGGTTCTCTCGGATGACTTGCTGAAGTTGGCTATCCACTGAGCCGGGTGTGAAGCATTTACTCAGATACAACCTGAGATCCTTGCACAATGCAGCGCCTGCGGGAAGGACACAGAAGCAAATATGGCACAGGGAGCAGAGAGGGCAGAGAATGAAACACCTCAAGGAGCCAAAGAGCACCGACTCCATGCAGCCCGCACAGTCTGAGGTTTTAATAATAGACAATGTTTATAAAAGGTTAATCGGTGCCGGACTCTAAATCCACATTAAAATACACAGGTGAGGGGTATTTGTCCTTGAATAGATAGACAGACAGACAGACAGACAGACAGATAGATAGACAGACAGACAGACAGACAGACAGACAGACAGACAGATAGACAGATAGACAGATAGACAGATAGACAGATAGATAGATAGATAGATAGATAGATAGATAGATAGATAGATAGATAGACAGATAGATAGATAGATAGATAGATAGTCTAAGAGTTATTTGTAACCCCTCAAATAGTGACTGAAATGTTTGGAAGCTACATGATTGCCAGGTTTGATTTACTGCTGTCATTTTACAGGCTTGACCATCATATTCACATTATTCATGCACATCTCTGCTTCAACTCCTCACACAGATCCTGCACGTAAAATGTGGGATTTCCAACCGAAGTACAGTAAACACCGTAAGAGTGAGGCTGTCAGTTACCAGCGGAGGCAGAGCTGATCACCCAGGCTCTGTTTCCTCTCTCTGATCTCATAATATCATCTCAAGTGCTTTACGGCCTCTGATGACAGGTCGCTTGCTGTAATGGATGAGCTAAGCGTATCGCTGGCTTGTCACTCTGACAGATGACCATTCTGCCGGTGCTACCCCTGCAGGCTGCTGCCCAGCCATCCACACCCCCCGCCACTCCCACTCCCACTCAAACCGTCTGTTACAGAGGTTCTGCCCAGTAGCAGATTGAATTTGCTGTGCTATTAAAAACGTCACAGTCGTATAACTTTATTAGTTGAGGCTGCGCATGCATGTGACTGACCACATATGTCTGCTGCCTGTAAAGGGGAACAAATACAGCCCGTGGGTCGCTTTTTGAAAAATGACAGCGGCTTTTGTTCATTGTGTTGTGAAATATTTGTTTAAGGAAATTTTGATCCTATGAATGGTGTTCACTTTGAGGAAACATTAAGACTGGACCATGGGGAGCACCTGGTGGCTCATTGGTTTAAGCGCATACCACGTAACGCAGCAGGTTCGATTCCAGTCTGTGCTGCATGTCAACGCCTCTCTCAGCTCTGTCCTTCCTGTCAGTCTCTCTACTGTAACTATCACAATAAAGCAGAAAATGCTATACAAACTGTACCGTGCAAAAGTCTTAGGCCACTATTAGATTTGTTGTTTTATCACTGCGATCTATCTCTTTATTAGAATACAACCAGAAAATACAGGAAATGTGTCTGCAGTATTAAAAATCAGAAAAGAACAGCATCTATAGGCTAAAGTGTCTAAAGTATTCAGTGTGACCTCCCTTTATACTTGATCGATAGCAGGAACCAGGCTCTCTGAAATCTAATGGAGTGGAACCCTAATTAATGTCATTGCTAACGCCTGTATTTGTCCTACTTTCATCACTATTTAGTGTCAGAATGACTGCTGGGAAAAAGGTCCATTACACCAGGATTGATAGGGGTGGACCAAGACCTCTGCACAGTACTGTATATATATATATACATATATATATATATATATAAAAGAATGAAATATGGGATGACATATGCAGAAATGCTCACACTCATAGCTCACAAGCAATAATTGGGTAGAAAACAACTTGTATGTTTACCCCAGAAAGACTGGTCAGCATCGCTAGAATTAACCTGCGCATCCTGAAGAAAATTTTGACAGTCGTAATCAAATTGTCTGGATATGACTTTGGTTGATCAAACTGATGCATAAATGAACCCAAAGATTTTAAAATTAGGAGTAGCCACTGAAAAGGTGAATGCTCATATTTGTTATAACATGGGGAATGAGGTGAATGAAATCCATAGAAACTGAATTTACAGAGAAAAAAAAAATAGAAAATGGTATTAACTTACTGCCCTTTCTGGGCCAATAAAATGAAAAAGAATGAATGTAATTAGTGTAATTAGTTTTTATCACTATTTGAACATATTTTTTAGCACATATAGGCATCGGTATGTCTGTGCAGATTTGTATCAACTTACATGATAAAACATAAATGCTATGTGACTGCACAAACAGAATCGTTTTTACATGGCCAAAAATTTGGTTTGCAGTTCTCTTTACCATTTAGCCGGCATTGTATTCTCTGCTACATTCCTGTTGGCTGAGTTGGTGCTAAGTCCAATCAAACTCTGTCTTTGGTTGAAAGAGACCTAAAATGGTCATCGAGGCACACGTCTCTTACTGCAATCAACAATTTTATCTTGTTTCTCTCACAATTGTTACATTTTGTCAATGAATCACACAGCCAAGATTTTTTTTTTGCTTTGCTCAACATCTTGGCGAAAATGTGGCACATTCAGGCAAAAACATAACATGAACTCTCAAGAGATCTCAAGGTGATGAGCCACACATCGCAAAGCCACCAGGGTTTTTTAAGATATAAGAAAACACTGAGGGAAACTTTAAGCCTGTGAACATCTGTCAGACATATCGCTTTCCGCTCTTCACTTTTGACCCCAGAGTTGCTCCCAGAGCCGTCAAACTGCCACTGGCCTCTGCGGGATGAAGCTTGGTTCTCCTGTATTTGAGTGCTGGCACAGTGAGAGTTGTAGTACTTGTAGTAGTAGAGGAGGTGAGAAACAGCAACCCAGTGCATCAGCTCATCCATCAATGTCCAAACTACACGCAGTCAGGAAACCCAGGGAGGGCCGGCCAGGCCTCAGAATGATAATGGATTTACCAGTGGTACGGGAACCAGAAGCAACGGTTCCCATTTATACCCCTGTGGCCAAATCAGCTATCAATCTAGCAGGCAAGGCCATCGGGTGCTGCAGTCAGGTGACACTTTAGTGACATATTGCTCTGTTCAGCGCCAACAGTGACATCCCTAACACCCTACCCCCTGTTCTAAACATCAAGGCCCTCAAGGGTGACGGACAACTATATCGCCACACTGTTATGTCCCGCCCACAATTGTGACCTCCAACCCACATATTGACCAGTTGCCGTGACATAACCTGAATAACCGATGAGAAGAAATCAGCATCAGAAATTTGCATGCTGCAGAATTTGCTTGTGAGGGAGGGAGGGGAGGAAAAAAAACGATTATGGATGACAGCTTCGACACCAGGGTAACAGATTGTTTGAGTTTAAACAAGCAAATGCAATGGCGTGTAACAGAAGCAGTAAAATGTTGGGGAGAGAGGATTAAAAGACAGAATGTATTACTTATGGATAATGCGGAATATAAAAATGCCATTAACACACAAGCCTCAGCAGTCTGATGTGTTCACAGTTTGCCTTGCCTCTATGGAGATAAATAACACATGCAGTGACTCCCAGCATAACTGATAGAGAGGGGCGTTTTGAAGCACTGTCATACCTGGAGACACTGTTTTGATGCGGACAGGATGGGGGCATGAGATGAGGACGCCTCGGACATCTCCTAATGTCATCCCAAGTACAGGTGTTCCCCCAATCTCTAGGATGATATCCCCCACTGTGAGTGCACACCCGAGAGCTGACGTGACGAATGGGAACTCGCCATAATCTGCTCCTCCGCCCACTGCTATTCCCAGCTCTCCCGAAGAGCCCAGCAAGGGGACGAAGCTCTCCTGCACCTTGGAACACCAGTGCAGCTTCCTCACTGCTGTCTTAGACATGGCAAAGGAGCTGAGGAGAGAAAAAGACAGGGTGGGGGGTAGTGAAAGAGGAGTGTGAGCAGGAGGTGTGAGAAACAGAAAAAGGTAAAGGTTTCATAACAAGTTCAGGTACAAACTCATGACTTAAAGCTAAAGGCTGCTTTGATATTTAACTTGATGTCAGCGTAAATGTCCTCAGTGAGGGGACTTACAAATCATGCCAAGCAGTAATAGTTTGGTCTAAATTAGTAAAATGTTCAGCAAATAATCAATGTGGCTTCTACAGTTTTGAATCAGTAAATAAATTTAAATGCGCAACCTTCTGCCTTTTTATCAGCACTGTAATTAATGCCTAAACGTGGAGTAAAACACATACAAGGTTTTAAGGAAAAATTCCATCTTTCCAAAACATCAGCATGAGTGCTGCTTCATCCTGTGTGAGTGAAAGCGACGCCAGGTAACGGAAATGCACGCTGAGCTTTATAAGACAACGCTCACATGCTTCAGTAAACTGCACTATTATGGTCTGTTACTCTGTAATTGTTGATTTACTGCCCACAACTGACTCAGACGCTATTTGCGCTGAACAAATGGTTAATTGGAAACTAATTCAAATGAACTCCAGTTGCCATGAAATACTAATGCTAGATATATAACAACTTTGACAACAGAGAGCCTGAATAGAGCCCAAATAATTCCAGCTCTCATCACACAGCGAGCGATCGTTTTCCTGGGGCAACTCCGGAATGTCATTACATGCAAAAAAATGCACTTGTGTTATGCAAACACATTACAGGACAGTATGTGAACTGTCTAGTTAGGGGACAGAGTGTCCATCCGGTTCATTCTGCTTGCTACAGGCCGATCATATGTTTTCCTATAAACACACAACATGGGAGCTGATTCATGTTTCAGCACACGTGACGTGGGAAAGATCTACTCTGTGTTTGAAGGTACGGGTCAATGGATGTGCGCGTGCATTGACAGGAAAACTATGAAGTAGTAGGTACAATGGAACACTGTGGCGCTCAAAATCATTACTACATCTGCAGCCATGCATATTGCTTTCCGACGTGTGGCTGTTTATCGATTTTTTCCCCTGACAATGAATAATTAGCCTCATTGTTTCATATTCATCCAGATAGATTCTCCCGTCACCTGCTCAGTCACATTCTGTCAAAGCATGTTTTCTATACCGCTCACGGCCCGTGCATTCATTTTCAGCCTTAATGTGTTTCCTGGAAAGCAGCATTTGACATTTTGAGGATGGGCACTGCAGTACGCTGCCGACGGTTTGTTTGAGGCGTCTGCGATGTGACAGCTGTGGTGTCCGGAGAGAGAAGACGATGATTCGTACAGTCTGACATTATCAAAGCAGCACTGTCACCTTGACACACAGGACAAATAAGACACGCAAGGTAGCAGAATAACACACGACATCCGACACCGAGACGCTCTGACAGTTGAAGCCGATGATTATGACCAAACATAACCAAAGATAGAGCACAATCACAGCTGCATTGTGTTCAGGAGATTAGCAATTATTGATCTGTGGGGCTATGACTTTTTCCTGGGTGAAGATAACACGTCCAGTCCGCCAACCTCGGCCCTAACAGCGGTGCCCTTGGGTCTACTGTCCCAAAAGGCTTAATGTAGTGTAATAACAGTGAGAGAAGGGCAGTCTGTGTCTAATCCTTTCCATTTAAGGTGCCAGGTGAATGACAGCACTAAGAAGGTTGGAGGCCTCCCGTCCCTACTGTTGCTCTGGACAGAGATGCACAGTGAGGGGCGAGAAAGGAAGGAAGGCTGAAAAGAGATTAAAAGATCAATGGCATAGACAGAGTGTATTAAAAGGGTAAGGGTGAGATGTACAACAAAGGAAGAAAGACGTTCGTCTGTCGCTAGCGTTACTCGAGTGTGGCAGACGGGAGAAAAAAGGAAAGTGCAGAGGTCAGATGGAGATCCAGTGGTGCCACGCAGCCTGAGGTTGGCAAAGAGGACTCACTTATATGACCTTGCAGGACTTCTCCTCAGGCAACATGAGTCAGAGTGTGGTGATGGTTCTGACTCAACATTAAAAAATAAATATAATAATAAATATATACATAATAATGCAATGAACTGTTCACACCGGTGTGCTTCAGCCTGAAATTCTGCTATCGCTTCATCCAACATTGCCCCTGTCCCTCTCTCTCTCTCTCTCTCTCTACCCCACTGTGAGGCCTTCTGCAGCAACACTGTCAACCAACTTCCTAAATCCGGCCAGCCAGCCATCTACCCACACACACAGCACACACTGAAGTATATACGGAAAACACAACCACCTAATTTTGACATCTAATCATACACAACCTAAAACTGTCAATGATTACTACACTGGTCTCTGATATGCGACTTCATTAGCAAAGCGAGATTCTAGGTCCACTGATCGGCGTGATTATGTTAGAGAGGTGGATTGGGGCTCAGCAATTAAGGTTACAGATAACGAGGATGTTTTTGTAATCATAAATGTCTACACTCCTTATGAATGATACAGAAATGGGGATAAGTATCTTCACATGCTGGTTTTATATTGCTGTATATCTGTTGTGGGTGACGTGAACGGTCATATTTCCGATAATAACTCCCTGTTTGGGTGACACTTAAATCAATTCTGTCAAGAAAACAAGTTCTCTCCAGCAAATCGCTGCTGCCGGGAGATAGTTACACATCATGAATGTCCAGAGGAAGTTGAAGTCCTGTATGGTCTGATCACAACAGATCTCATACCTGTCTCTATGACAGGAAATGTTGAGAAACTGTCTGAGTTGATCCGTTATGATAACCAGGAATACAGCAGAGAATTAGACTGGTTAATGTTACGAGAGGATGACATGTGGCATTACAATTCACTGACTGATGAGAGTCTTGTTAATATTGGGGCTATTTTGTGGTAACATTAAATGCAAGGCCCAAGACCACACTATGTATAACGTACATGGATCAGGAAAAGGAAACATGAAATACACAAATGCTGTACACTTCATTGACAGAATGGAGCAGGCCACGAGGGCAAACTCCTTCGCCAAAAAGCTTCAGCAGAATAATCTTGATGATTTCCGGAAAGAGGTTATGGATAACAGCACTATCAATAACAGGAAGATGTCCCTGCCATCCGGTATTGATGGGGTCGCTGGGTCTGAAAAACGTGGAGAAAACATTATAGGGACATTTTTAATTGTGTTAACAGTGATTTAATTTCTAATATTGGAGATGCCTCTAAAGATAACGTTATGATTATTACACCTGGTGAAGTGTGCGATGCCATTAAAAAATTGGCAGTAAACAAAGCAGGTGGCTTTGATTAAATAACAGGGGAACCATCCGAGGCATGCAGAGCAGACTTTTTGTGATACTTGCTTTGTGTTTTTCACCTGACTCTATGTTGTCTGTATTGTTAGTGCCAGTAGTCAAATTAGAAAAAGCATAAAAAAATTACAGAGCATTTGCCCCGTCTAGCTTACTTTCTAAAGTATTAGAACGAATGATCTTGGATTGGCTTGGAGTCTGCTCAGAATCTGCGAGAGCTATGGAGCGCATTATGATATTAAATCTAACTCTAAAATGAGCGCTGTGATGATTGCTAAAATGAAGGAGGATGAGAAGCAAAATTTTCCTTCATTCTTTTTGACAGACCCAGATCTAAATATGGGGAACAAAGGGAGATATTTGAGCCACATCATCAGGAACGATCAATGTGATGACGATGATGTGCAGCACCCGTGTTGCAAACTGTATGTACAAGCCGATGTGCCGGCACGTAAATTTCACATGTGTACAGATGATGCTATTATTTTTAGGACCTACTGTACTCCACTCTATACAGTTCATTTGTGGTGCAGCAAACTCAAAATGAAAAAAGTCTTCATGATGCATTCAGAGTCTTGCTCGAGCGTCCAGGATGGACTAGTGCGAGTTAAATGTTTGTGTCTATAAATGTCCCCTTCAGCTTTCATACTGTGTCGAGGAACTCATCGTATGAATTGTGAACTAACTGACTTGAAATCATAATGTTCCTAATTGTTATTGGAATCATTGCCATAGACACCTGTATGTGTTTTAATTCACTGTGTACTTCTGATGATTACATCTATGTATTGCTGCCCTTCTATTTATTTTAATAGTTTTTTCCTGCTGTCCTTGCTGTTGTTTTTTATTAAAACTGAAATGGACTAATGAGTGTGAAATAAAGTTAAATTGAGATTGAAAATTTCTCAGCCCTGGTTGTAACTGTTAAAAAGCTAAAAATAAAGCGAGCGTGCCATACAGCCTATAATCCTATCTGACACAAGTGTATCTGCATTCATCTGCTCCACATTCAGAGCATGGACACAGACAGCGGTGTCCAAGCTGAAGCTGTTGTCTTGACCTCTTGCGTCTGATGGGGGTTTAATGAGCCGCAGCCTGTCAAGACTGCTGAAGCCCGAGCTTTTTTGATCTGCAGAAATGCACCCCGACACTGCTTTGCTCTCGTGCCTCTATTGTTGTTGATTCTACAAACTGGTTCTGCAGACTCATCGCGCTGTGTTCATTTGAAACAAAGCACGAGTTCACCGATATCACGATCAGGTTACAGGTTATGGTTGAATTCAGTTGATTAGGTTAGCGGTTAGAATTTTCAAAAAGTGATATGAAAATCCAAATTTGACAGTATAACAGAGGTGTCTTTTGGATTTCACAGTGTAAGTAATATATTACAGCAAACTGCTGAGTACAGCATTTGATCTCCCCTCACTCTTTTTTTTCAGGTTTATCTGATACATTATCTGTGTAAAATGATGAGCTCTCCGTCGCTCTTATTTCAATTACAGAACAACAATATCTCTTACTTCAGATGAACTACTGCGCAGATGGGAGGACACAATATACAGATTCAAGGATATCCAACCCTATAAAAAGAAGCCACTATTGAAATTGCTGACCTTTGGGTCAGATATGCGCTGACCGACACATATCCCCTTTCACTGGCTTCCTCTACAGCAGCAATCTGCTCAGACCCCGGTCTTCCCAGGGCAATTTCAAACCACAGCAATGTGTCAATGGCAAAAGCCTGTTGACTTGGGAAGCTATTCATAAAGGACAGAGGGTTTTTATTTCCTTGTTTTAATCCTCGGTTCAGAGAGCATAAAACATATGCTCAAAGTAATTAAGCCCCACGGTGTGGCGTAAACAGCTGCGCCACAAAGACATTTTTATTTGAAAAATTACCTGAAAGGCATAAATAAACATTTATGATTCTAGTACATTAAGTACTCACAGTTAATTGATCATAGTAATTCAAAGCATGTCACTGACAAACAGTAAAACATGAATCAATCTTATTTAATAAAGTTGGGATATGGACTGTACATGGTTACATCACTGCTAAATGCATTTCAGGATCTACTAAATCTTTTACACAGACCGCTGTTAGAGTCATTTTACCACTGGCGGCTCATCGTCACGTCTTTATTGCAGGACAAATTAAGTGGTTGTTTTAGGTTACACCTCTGGGGTGTTATTTTATAATTACACACTCGGCGAACACAGTTTCAGCCTTAGCATGGAGCTCAATAATTCAAAGTTGACATAAAAAAAGGACGCAGAGAGATGCAGCACTTGACATTGGGGGAGAGAGAGTCCTGGAAGACCTTGAGGAATGGAGGATAAGCAGGAGACATCAATTAAGACAATTGAATAATTAAATTCCACAGTAAAACGTGGCTCTAGAAGGCCGAGGCAACAATAAGAAGCTTTAGGAGATTTCCAAAGCGGGATGGGAAGCACGATGACGAGACGGTTTCATTTGAAACAGCATGAGAAATCTCTTTATTAACCACAAATGGTAACTTTGACATTTGTGATTATTGTAACCTTTAATGGGGGCATTATGGTGAAATCAGTAGCTGTCAGGTCTATGATTTGTGATGTATATCTGCACGCTGGCCCTAATGTCCATCAAAGCTGTCACTCAGCTGCATGATTGCTTTCTGATTTTGACACAATCCCCTTTGATCACAGCAGACTTTGTTTAAGTTCTGTGACAGGAAACTTTTCATCGTGTTCATGTTGCTGTGACCCTGCTGTGATGCTCTAATTCTCTTCATTCTTAATGTCTGACTCTAAGTCTTCACGTTACGACACAGATACACCCATTTTCTGTGCTTGGTTTGCAGGCAGTCGTTTGATGCTCATGAATACGTTCCATTCTGCTGGTTTGACTGTGTGAAGCCATTGTTCACAGTCTGTTTCTGATTTAAATGACAAAAACTGAATGAGCCCGTACAATTAGCTCAGCCAGAATTCTCTGTGAATTTATGTAAGCTTACTTAGTATTTAGTGTGTGTGAAGTGAAGGGTTGAGGCGATGAATTGTCATTGTTAAAAGTGAATTTAGGTGAATATTGATGCGGTGACTGTGCGTTTTGTCAGCTTGGATGTGACCGGCATGCTTAATGGCCACATTTGTTTTTCTCGCTGGCTGCAAGAGCTCACAATAAATAAACAACTGATAAAACTTACTGCTCTTTGCAAGTCAGCACAACCCAGACCAAAGTCAGCATGAGTAAGGCTTACATAATGAGCTTATGAATGGTCAGGTGGTGTGCTATGCCACATCTAAAGGTAAACTTTGAAAAACCATACTGTGAAATGCATGATTGATTGACTCATATTGTGAATTTTCTCATTCCTAAGTGGAAAAAACAAGCTAATGCTGGACATCCATAATAAAAGGAGGAAAGACAAGTTATCTATTCATTCTGAATACTACATAATCAGCATTAATAACACAAAAAATATTCAATTTAATCAATGTGATTTTCATTACTTTATGCTTGGATGAATCTTTCAATTGTCTCCATGCTAGCAAACTACGTTATCTTCAAAAAGTACAACAGGACACATGTGATGACACTAACTCTTCAGTTGGATCCGTTCCCACACACTGAGCACCAACCGTTGTCTCTTCACTCTAACTTGCACTGAACCATGCAGCCTCTCATCTTACAGCATCCTCCATTGGGTTGTGCTTGAGGTCAGCCAAGCAAAACATCTTAAGCAACCAAGCGACCTTAAAATTCATTGTAACTAATAGACTGGTGAAGTTGTAAACAAACAGGAAACGCACAAAACACCTCTCCCGGCTCCCGTGTCTTTGTCTTATCTGGCATCTGTGCCCTGATCTCTCCCTCTGAACATTTATACAAAACTGTGCCAGGAACATGGGGCGTAGTAAAGCTTCCCGATGTTCACTCACTTCCAAATCTAGGCCACGGGAGTACTCAATGCAAAACATAGAGCAGTGACAGATTTAAAAATAAGATTAAATGCTTGTGGGTTTGAAAATGTGAAACATCTCCTTCTGTCATACATACTAACAGACATAAACCATTTTTTGCTCTGACACGCACATAAACAAAATACCACATGAACACAAAAAAAAATCTGCAGTTCTGCGCACAGTCACGATAAATCTAAAATCAAATTGTTAGTGTGTGGTTTTAATAAGAGTTGCTGGTGTTGTATGCATACAAAGGGTCTTGTGAAAACACCCGAACATAAATACACACACCTGACAGGACTTCACTGGCTCCGGTAGGTCCCCTTTGGGGAAACTGTATCTTTAACCTCAGCAGATCAAGGTCAAGGAAGGGAGCATGTGGGAGGACCATGTTGTTTTGTGTACGCTCCGCTTATGCTTCTTAGAAATACTACTATCACAACAGGTACTCCGACTCAGTCAGCCTGCACGCATTACAACCCTCGCTGCTATCGGAGATGAGCTTTCATCAGGGAAAGATAACAGTTTAATTAAACAGAGCATGGAAGCAGCTCAGCTCCTCAACAAGAACAATGGATAGGAGAGACAAAAAAACGAAGAGCCGAAGAAGGCAAAATAAGATGGCGAATCGGAAAACACAGCCTGTGCTTGAAGGAAAACTGAAATATCAAAACAGAGCTGGGTGCAGTAAGTTTGACTTTAATCAGAATAAAAATGAATAATTCACGAGGAATGGAGGGGTAGTTCAGTTCACTATGATGGGCATTTTTGTGAGGTCGCAGATTGGTAACCTAAGCAGGCCTTCAAGTGTGTTTAAGTGTGTGTGTGTGTGTGTGAGGGGGTATGTGTAAGAGAGATACTGCTGATTCAGTAGGGATGGGTGAAGGTGACCCTCGCCTGCTCCCTCTGCCTGTCTCACCACCTGATATTGATCCCAGTTGTCCAACTCAGATCTGACTCAAGGATACATGGATTCATTGCCTTCTTGACATTTAAAAATTGTTAGTGTGTAAATTGTACCGCCACATGGTATCATTGATTAGTTATTGATTCTCCATCTCAGTCTAACGGCTTAACGGCAGCTTATCTGATCCAAACTGAATCTGATTGAATATAGGCAGGGACACGGGCCTTGGTTTAAGCACGCTTGTGTTGTTGTTATTGTTGTTGTTGATAATATTTCAGACACTACATGAAGTGTTGAGATGAGAACTAAGAATAGAGCACCAGACTACAGCCGCTGAATCCAAATGCAGTGGCTGGGAGCAAAGGTTTGGACCACAGATGGGAGAATTTGCCTGCATAGCCCTGCCCTGTCAAGGGTAAACTGCCTTGCACACATACACACACCCACCCACCACCCTCTACCCACCCGAGGCTACGTACACAGCAGAGCCCACACACACACACACACACACACACACACACGAGTAGTTTGTTTCAACCACACCTTTTAACAGCAGCATGAATATGCATGATGCCGAAGGACACAGGAGGTACATAATTAGACAATCAACAACTCACGCAGGAGAAACGCTTCTCATCTCATCTTCCCCTCTCATTATCTGTGAGAGAAGATTCATGTTTATATGATGACATGCATATATACACTTACAGGTGGTTCAAACTTGGGTTGAGAAGTGTAATCAAAAGAGAGTAAGTGGAGAATAAAACCAAACACAGCAGTGCTGAATGTGTGGTGTGTTCATTAAGGACACCGAGGCAGAATGAGTCGTGGGAAAATCACAGCTCTATGCTGTGTAAGGGTGTGTGGACAGTCTCCATGCAAAGCCACATGTCTCTCCTTGTCCTCTAACTAATTAATGATTCATAATAACAGCGTAACCTTGACTGCTGCACAAACCTGGAGCAACACGCACTGTTAAGTCAGGGTTACACATCCATCACTTTATAACAAGCTACCAGCGCTGAGCAGGGACACACCCAATTCAAGACGAACAGGGACAACACACATGCAGGACAGGGACACCACACGTGCAGGGTGCACACACCTGTATTTTGCAAGTCACAATCAAATCAAAGAATTATTGCATAATTTTTACTGGTGCACAGAAACCAGGGCTTTCACAACCAACAAAGACACATGCTGGAGTTTGGAATAAAACCTCATTTTAAAAGTGCCAAAAAAAAAACAAGATTAAATAATATGTGAAAGGATGTCAACAAAACTTTCCAAACTATGCATGTATTCATATTCACACACAAAGAGAATTATTTGTAATATTTGTCACTTGCTGTTTCCTGCAGTTACTGAAGGTAAACTTCACCTTATCCCTATGATCTGCCACCTTCATCACAAACCCACATGCTCCCTCTCTCTCTCTCTCTCACACTCACACACACACACACACAGACAGAGGCGCAGTCTTAGGTTACACACAACACACTCTCATATTTCTCATATTTAGGGAAAATACTGACCTGCCCTGGCGCTGACACACACACATCCTTTTCAAGCAGTTCAGCCGTTCAAAGAGGATCCGTTTAAACGCGTCTATATACATTGACCCGGTGGTGTGGAGAGCCGACACTTAATAAAGACCAGTTGTTTATTCGCCCCTATTTGATAAATACAATAAAATAATGCAGGATGGAAAGCAGTGCTGACTAGGTGGAACCACGGCAGCCCAGAGAAAGTCAGAGCCGACGCGCAACGCGGACGGGATATTTGAACACTATTGGAGGATGCTCTGCTCTCAGAGCCGAGATGAGAGAGCGAGAGCGAGAGGGAGAGAGAGAGAGAGAGAGGGGAGAGAGAGAGCGAGAGAGAGACTACACACTATCGGGCAAATCTGATCGCGCTTGCTCTATGCACTTAGCAGATGCTGCACAATGTGGCTATCTTGGAGGAAAAACCCCGCTATTTATTTTAACTTATGACGAACCTTGATCTTCGTCTATTGAAAAAAATAAAATAAAATAAGTCACCGACTTTTATTATGATGGGGGGGATAGATCAAGAAAAAAAAGACCCAAGTGGGCTACCTACCTTCATGCCTGCTTTGTCTGGGACGAATCCTGCCTTGATTTTCCGCTTAATAGACCAGTCAGATAAATTACGTATGGATGATTTCTGATATTAATCAACATAAAAAGACGCCAGGTGGAGGTGTCATCGAAGTACAGGCGCGGTGCGTTCAGGGCACAGCAGCCGAAGGTTAGCTTACAAATTTGATTGTACCTATACGAGCGTGTTATTGTTCCTGCTCACAAAATGCACTTTTGTAGCAAAGAAACAATGACAAGGTAACTGTGAAGGTTACGGTGAGAAGTTGAGGGGCATGGATGGGAGGGAATAAAGAGTTAAAAGTACCGCCCCTTGTTCTTCTTCACCATCTGTGCACCTGCATCCTCCGAGCTACACAACCAACCGGGTTGGACCTGATAACCTCATTAAAACGTGTGTAGGTACTTACGTTCGCAGTTTTCCTCATTCGTGTGCAGATTCGGGTTGCCTTTACCTCCTAAGGCACTAACTGTAAGTTTGGTTCGTAAAATTATTTAAAACTTTAAATGAGTCCCACGGATGTTACCGCCTTCAAAATTATTATTCAAAAAGTGTGCAGTCCAGAAATTAATAAAAACTACGCTAAATAAATGCTGCTAGATGTTTAAAAAGTCATCACAAGGAACGCAGAACGACTTTCGGATGAGTGAACAGTAAACTGATGGTAAATTTTTAAATTAATAAGGTATATACCCATGTTTAAATTTCTTCGTTTGCGTGCTGCCTAACCGTCTCTTCTTTTTCTGGGACATCAACAAACGCTTTGAATAAACGGTGTCCTTAATAAGAGACAAACTCCCTGTAAAATGTCTATGAAGTTGGTATACGCCTCATATTACCCATCGTTAGCATAATATAATACTCTGGGAACTGACTGCGGCTGTAACTTTAAGTGTGATGCATGCAGGGAAATGTAGTTGAAGGAACAACAAAACCACTCCCACAATTCCTTCGACGTAGTAATGACGTCCTTTCCGGTCTGACAGATTCGAGGCAAACGAGCACAGTATTAACACAATGGCGACTGGTAACGACGGAGAACCAAAAACGGCCCCGGTATCTTTTGGATTCAGGAAAACGATCAGTAAAAATAGTCAGGGGACCGGAAGCACCGCAACAAAGAATAACGACAAAGATTATTTGACTGGATTTGACGGGAATGAATTACGAAGGTAGGCTTCGCTTGCTAATGCTAACTGGTATTATTATCGTAACTGATGTTTGAAGTTCCCTGTTTTTCAGTTTCCATGTGTTATGTTATGTTTTCCTGTCCACTGCGCCGCAGTACAAAGCCAGCTGAGAATCTCACCATCCCGCTGATCCAGAGGAACCGATGGTGCAGACCGGACCGTGGGGCCCATGGCGATGCAGGGGGAGACAAGACACAAGACTCATCCCAGGGACAGGATTCAGTGGACTCTCAGGCCGTCAAAGAGCTCATCGAAGGTGCTTGTATATGAGTGTGTGATAGGTGGCAGCAGGATTTGGTACACATTGTTCCTTACACTCATCCATCTTGTGGCTGCAGAATCCAGGAGACAGCTTGAGCAACAGGAGAATGGATCTCAGGTAGACAGAAACCTCACCATCCCACTGCTGATGCAAAACAAAGTGCCAGAAGGCTTTGAGGATGGAGATCTTATCAAGGTGGATCTGCGGCCTGAATTGGTAAGTATATTGTGGTCAGAAATACTCTTGAAACACTTCTAAAAGGGATTCAAGGAAGTCCCGTTTAAAATAGACACTGGCAAGTCAAGAAGGGGGAAACCCTACCTTAAAATAACTCCTGGAATCCTTTGGCATAGATTTGTGAACTAAAATGCTTCCGCCTTCTAAGGTGTTTGTGTTTTTTTTGTGTTGAAATTTAGCTTTGTCGGTAACAATTTAACTATTCTGACTGGTAGAAACATTTTATTCTGTTCATTTGGTGGAGACATTTAAATTGATCTTCCGCTCACAGGAAAGGCGCTGTACATGAGAGAGTTCATATTTGGAACATTTGAGGAACATGGTCATTCAGGTTGTTTTTGAAATGCTCAATTCATAGAATGTCACAGACTATGAGTAAGTGTATTTTAAAAACAATCCACCTTTCTTTTAGGGGACCTTATTATTTGTGTTTGCAAGGAAACAGTTGGTGTAAGTAATGTCGTTAATATTGGTCTTAAGCTCCACTGTACCACAGTTATTTTTCATAAATTCATAGGCAAGCTATGACAATCAAAATATTTTTTTGTTTTTCACTTAAATTAAGGAGAGATAATGTCTAAGTGGTAAGCAGTACAGTAATGCCTGCCTGTATAAAATGTGTGGCAATGTGAATACTCCAATCGAGAGTGAAATTTGAGTGTGTGAAAGTGCTGACTCTTGAACAACTGTAGTGACACTCCTGCAGTGCATACCCACTTGTGCCCATCCGTTTGTACATATGACATGGCTGATTAGCATCAACATTTTCCCCTGGGAAACCTAAAGCCGACAAATCCTATCTTGTGCATCTTCTTTTCATCTGAGGCCTCTCGTGCCTCATCACTGTCACTCAGTCTGATCTTAATCACTACAGATGTGTCTAGGAGGACATGTGGGTTGGAGGAAATGTGCTTGTCTTATTTGGTTCTATGGAGTGAACTTCCACCTCATCCGATAGGATTGTTTTCAGTACAGAAAGAGGCTGAGACTGACAGCTGTCTGGTGGCTTCCCGGCCTGAGTCTGACAGATTGGACCTGTGAAATACCAATATCACAGACTTTAGTCTGTCTTTTGCCACAATTATAATTTCTCCTAGAACTGGAGGAACTGGAGGAATGGTACTGTAAGCACTTGTTTCATGATGTACTAATGCTGTATGCATTTCGTATTCAGCCTACAGAAGCAGATTATGAGAATGTTCCCATTGAGGCTTATGGACTTGCCATGCTGAAGGGGATGGGCTGGAAGCAAGAGGAAGGCATTGGACGCGTCTTTAAACAGTTAAGTTCTCTGGCCTTTTCCTTTACTGTACTAAATGACAACAAATGATGGAAACTTTATAAAATCATGTATAAAGCTGACTATCAGAGTTGACTTGACATATATTGTATGTTGGTACTGTCAAATCCGCTAATCTGATTTTTTGCTAGTGAGAAAACTCATTCTTGTCACTGTATAAAGTTACAGAATGCTGAATAACTATTTTAATATGTCTGGATCGACTTGTATCCTCCTTCACCTTAGACACCCTGTTTATTGATTTCCCTTCCGTGTCTGTCTCTCTAAAGGAATGTTAGCACAAAGGAATATCAGCTCCGTCTAAAAGGTTTGGGTCTCGGAGCAGATCGTTCAGCAATTAGGGATCTGGAGCCCAGCAAAATTCGACGTCCCCCCAAGCCGGGCGAGGAGCAGGAGATAAAGGAGGAACTGGTACTGGGGCCTGGGAGTTGTGTGGTTGTACAGTCAGGAGCACATAAAGACCTCTATGGCAAGGTAGGAACATGAAATGATCCCCTCAGCCTATAAACAAGACTTGTCTCCAGTTTGAATACTTTGTATAGTTATCTGTTAGTGATTTCTTGTCTTTTAGGTCGAAGGCCTTGATCCAGATAACGCTCGAGTTGTTGTGAAACTGGCTATTGGCAGCAAATCTGTGGCACTCAGTGAATATGCCATTAAACTGGTTGAGCGTAAAGAATACGACAAGTACAGCAAAGATCTCAGTAAGTTCATTTTGCACTAATCAAAAGTAGATATACAGTTTTTGAAAATGGTCTGGGTGCGAAACGAAATCAGATGTTTGCCTTATTCAGCCATCAAATTTAAAAATTAAGTTTGCCCACTGTCCATTTCCACCAAGTGTCAAGTTTGTTTTTATTTGCACAATTTCTAGCATGCTTGCCAATTTCTAAATGTGAGGCATTTGCTGAACAGGTTTCTCCTCACAAGTGACATTTGATCGTCCACATGGAACCACAGCTTGTGCTTTTAGTAATCAGAACTGACTGTACGATAGAACCGCACACAACATGTTCTCACTCTCACATTCAGTACATGCAATACTGGACACCGCACTGTTTTACAATGTGTTGTGTATTTATAATAGATTGACGTGGTTAAAACGCCATTGTAGCATGTCATTATAGCAATACCCTTTTAAAATTGAACAGGTCGCCTCAGTAAAGCTCATAAAGAAAAAGAGAAGGAGATGGAGCGGGAGAAGGAGCAACAGAGAGGGGAGGACAAGGAAAAGAGGAGTAATGGTGACAAAAACACATCTTCAGAAGGAAATGGGAAGAAAGAAGAAAGGAAGAGGAAACACGTGGAATCGAGACATGACAGGTACTGACACTTTGATTTCTTTCTGCTGCTGATCCTATGAGTGTGGAGCAGTGCTCATTAACATATAAGACAAGATATTGTAACAAATTGTTTCCTGTTTCCATGTGCTGGTGATGTGATGTGTTTTGCTCTGAGTAAACATGTTTGTTGTTTCTCTGCAGAGAAGAGCCATCTAAGAAAGAAGCTTGCCGGCCACCTGCTGCACCCTCCTGGCTCCAGAGAGACCTTAGAGTACGCTTCATAGATAAAGCTTTTAAAGGTGGCAGATACTACAACTCGAAGGTACTGGTTTTTCTTTTAGGTATCACATGATCAACCAAAGTATTTTCAGTCTGTTCAAACATTCAAACATTTTTTTAAATTCCTAAAATTGGCTGCAATTATTATAATTACGGAATGTTTGTTTATTTTGGTTTGATCCTGAAGTCTTGGTTTCTTTTTTGAGATGTGTGTGGAAGATGTCCTGAGTCAAAGAACGTGTGTTTGTCGAACTGAAGATGGAAAGCTGTTAGATGGTGAGTCATCATCATGTTTTTCTAATTTCCCTCTTTGTTTTCAGTACAACTCAGTAAACAGAATTGTACAAGAAATCTGCAAAATAAGCCTGGAATATATCATCATGCATATCATAGCAACCAAGGAGCAAGACATTAAATGTTCTCTGGTTCAGAAATCATGTGCATATACCCCCATAATGTTTTCTATACAGTAAATTTACTATGGAAATGGGTGAGAAATTGGGTAAAAGTGTATTGTATGTGCCAGTGTTCCGTTACAGTGTAGCAATGTTACTTGGTGGGAAAAATTATTGTAACAGCACTGCATTCTTTATTTGTCAAAGAAACATTTTTGTGGTCAATCACGGAAAGGTCGACATTTCACGTATTCAGTGATAAACCAACTATCTGTCTTTTGGTAGATGTGGAGCAGGATATGTTGGAAACGATTGTGCCAAAGAGTGAGGCAGATTCCATAATGGTTGTACTGGGTGAACACAGGGGACAGGTGAGCAAAAGAATCTGCATCATGCATTACTGTTCGATGGGTGTGTACTAGTCATAAAGCTTTGTTATTAATCACTGTTAAATGTGCCTTTTAAGGTGGGCCGTATTCTGCATCGGGACAGAAACAAGTGCAAAGCAATGGTACAGCTGGACCGCCATGATGAGGAAGTGTTCACGCTGGATTATGATACAATTTGTCACTTTGTAGGAACAGATCGCTGACTTTTTGTTTCTGCTCTTAATTCCATGCCTGTCTTTGTACATACCATCCAGTCTGTGTATTTTATGTCGTTGCATTTTTATAATAAAATGTTAGAATTTTATTTGTGTAGTGTTTATTACATGACACCCTCCACCTTACAAGAAAACACAATGAAATTGATTTACAGAAAACTTTAAATTTATTAGCAAATGATGTCAACTGATGGCCTTAAAACAAAATCAACCTTTGTGCTATATATAAAAACATATTTACAACTGTTCTAAATGTTTGACAAAAGTATGAATGAATACACTGCTCTGCACGCTATTTCTGAGACACAGACGCGTACGCACAATGTAAAAACAATGTTGGGGACTTGAAGACATACAGCTGTGTGTTGTGTTTCTCGTAGTTCGGCTCACTCTTTGGGTGGCTGGTTAGCTGCGTTGGCCCTAAGTACGGCCCCTGGACTCGGGTATGGTCTCTGCTGGAACAGAGGCCCTGCAGCTGTGGTATCTGCTCCAGTCTTTGCTTCATTACGTTTGGGCAATCCAGTGGACCAGGTGCCCCTATGAAGACAAAAAGGTTTGTTTCTGTACATGATTTAACTTAATTCAATATGTTTGTTTACAATTATTAATGCATTCTTATTTCCATACCTTGGGGCATCAGAGTAAGCACATGGATCCATGGGGTCCATCTCATCATCTTTTCTCCCTGAAAGGCAAATAAAGAAGTCAGATACTGTCATGTACACTGCTATTCCATAGCAAATAAATGTAAACATACCTCTTTTGCTCTTGTTGTACGGTGCTATGTCTTCTCTCCTTTGTTTACGCCTGTCTCTGTCCCTGCCATCCTCCCTGTCCCGTTCCCTTTCTCGAGGCCGGTCCCTGTCTCTGTCTCGCTCTCTGTCTGGCTTTTCAAATTGCCTCTCAATCCTGTCCTCTGCCACATCAACTAAGGAAAGAGTAAAGGCATTGGTCACAAAATAAAACAGTGCCAGTATCTGGGTAAACATACAGTCTATATATTGACATCATGTATCAAACCTATCTGGAATTACATCACTCATGAAACCCAGAATTGATAATGTGATGAGAATCAGTCTGATATGAAATTATTGACATTCATAAAGCCCTACCCTTTAGTTTTTTGGCAGCTTTCGTTATCACTGCAGTTGGGTCATTTGGGGACAGCCAGGCCACCAAGTCTGTCTCCACGTTCCAGTAATAAGGCAAACCGCTGTGGGGAAAAAAATAACCCACATTCTTAGGTTACACTAATCAGACACTTCAAAACAATGTAGACTTAATTGAGGCTTACATATAGAAAGGCTTGCATCTGCATTCATTTGCACTTCCACACTTACATTAAATGTGAATAAATAGATATATGTGTTTTAATGTGTGCTACAACAGAGGCATGTTGTGTTTCAGAACTTTGTAATAAGACAATGTATCTGCAAAAATGTCAAACACAACAGTATGTTACTTACCAGACAGGATCGAACACTTTGTACCAGTTTGGTGGCAGATTCTCTTGTCTGGTGGCCTCATAGTCTACGTTGTTGTCATCATAATCTTCAGCAATAATTTCCTCATCTGCCTCTAAATGGATTAACCATTGTAGAATTTTGTTGAATGACATATAAAAGTATGATGTACACACAAAACGCATTAAATATACGATATTTATTTTTTAAATAATGAATCTTGTTACCTTGATCTGATGGTTTCACAATCCCTCGCTTGGCCAATCTGGCCAACAATGCCGGAGGTAGAGGCATCTTACAATACAGGAAAGTGACAATTACTTACAATTCAACTAGCAATGGGAACCTCCAGCTCATACAACAGCTATGATACAACAATAAGAATTTCAAGGTTGATAATTTCCCTTCCACAATGGCCAATACTAATACTGATGTGTATTTTAACAAAACAGGCTGGGGGTGGGGTTACACCTTCAAGACATAAATGTCATCAAGATTACAAAAAAATCTTTGAAATATTGCCAGTGAAAATAATAAGGGCCCCACGCTGTCACTACTTTTTCAGCTGATATCAGCCAAAATGATATAATGCTAGTACCAGCACATCTGTAAGTTAGAATTTAAAAACACATTTACAATTATAGTGATTTTGAGAACACATCCAAACTAAAAAAAAAGTACACTCAATTTTTAACAATGGGTTGTAATAGTGCTTGTTTTAGAATACTTCCAGTCTTAACAATACTGTGAAAGAGACAAGTAACAGGATAACAGCTATATTTTAATGATTTTCCTCGAAGTCACCTCAAAAGGCCCAATTGATCCAGACAAGGTGTCCACCCAGGGTGCCTGTGTCACTCTTAATATAGCCTGCCATGCCAAACTGCTTGTACTGATCGAGAGAAAGCTCAAATTTTCTTCAAAAAAGTCGAGACATTGTATTATATTTGCCCTTCACTGCAGGCGCTAATATTTGAGTCCCATGCATAAAAAGATGATGTAGTAACCATGTTAACTGGTGTGTTGGCGTTGTTAGCTTGTTGCTTGTTGTGATTTCAGTTGTTGTATGCATGTATGTATGAAACTTTTAATGTAAAATGACCAAGGTAGAGAATTGATAAACAAATAAATACACATTACCACTCATAATTCACGAACTTTGCAAACTTCATTCATTTTCGGCCGAATTACCATATATCATGATTTAACACTAATAACCAGCACGGGCACAATATGTATTGTGTGTTATAATATGTATACTTCAGACAAGTAAGAGGAAGATTTAACAAAATATTTATACAAAAATCCCTGCCCCCAATGCTTCCAGTAGCCGCTTAACACGAGCATCAACCGAGCGGGTAAATACGGCTACAAATACAATTATACGCCTCAGAATTAACCGTTAAACTACAAAACACCAACATTCAGCTATCCTTAAGATTTCAAGTATTAATATACAATTTCGCCTTTACCAGTTTCGGTGAAATCGCCTCTTTGATCGCTGGAACGTCTGCGCGACACTGCAGACTATGCGACGTCGCAAACACCACTCGGCGCGCAATGATGACGTTGCACTCTCCTCCTAACAACAACAGTCATGGAGGAATATATCCGCGAACCTTGGTAAGATTTACTTCAAAACATTTGCTTTTATTCGCTGTAAGCAACATTGCTCGATACGTTGCTGTTTTCCTAACAACTCGAACAGCTTGCCGTGTACACGAACAGAGAGCGTTCATGCGTTAGCCGGTTATTTGTAAATTTTATAAATATCAGTTGTGGTTAATACTTTCCAAGGGTTGCCACATCTTTATCTAGATAAACCTATTCCGGATCGACTGGTTGCTGCCAGATTAGAGTGTTTGAGGTTGTACAGGTTGGTACAGTGGTGAACTAAATGAAAAGGAAACCATACATAAAAATGTATTCACGCAGTTTTGATGTATGGACAAATTATCTATTCGTACATGCAGTGGAGGTGATGGCTATTCAGTAGTAGGACGGGGTGTAACAAACGTCTGGAACTGTAACACCCAGCCCTACTACTGAATCGTAGCAATTCAGTGGTTCCCGGAAAATGCAACAGGCAGTGCAGTATTTGGTTCTGAGAGTCTCTCAATTTCGACCAACATCAGGTATATCAAGGTGCTGGCGACACATTCTATTTGAAATGTTTCATTTGTTATGTTAAGTGTATCGGTGTAGAAGGCAATGGAAAGGTGGACAAATTAGTCATCTTCAAATTGTGTTTGGAAGAACTTTGGCAAGAGTGCTGGGACTCAGATGAGACATGCAGACATCTGTACACTGTATAAAAACAGGATGGAAGTGGGAGATGCAATTGAGAAGGTCAGACAGCAAAGAACATTGTAACCCGATTAAGATTATGCCACTCCTACACTCCATCCCGTAACCTTCGATCCTCCCACACTGGTATGCTCTCCACTTCCTACTCCAGGCTGCGTACTTTTGGCGACAGAGTTTTCAGCGTCATGGCCCCTGTCCTTTGCAACTCTCTCCCTCCCGATATCAGAGACGCGCCATCCCTGGACACTTTCAGAAAACACCTTAAGCACTACCTGTTCATCAAGGCCTATAACATCAGCTAACAAACTCTTTCTACCCATCTCTCTTTTACGCTACTCAATTACAGCTTCCTCAGTTTTACTATTAGTATAACTTATGAGTGCCCACTTTGTAAAGCGTCCTTGGGTTCTTTGAAAGGCACGATATGAATTGAATTATTATTATCATTAGTATGCAGGGTTCAAGTATACACTACATAAAATATGTAAACACCCAACAAGAAAATGTACACACTGCAATCAATTACAGTTACAAAAAGTAACATATTTTTTGCAACACTGGGTCTCAATGATGAATGCAAAAACTTTTTTTTTACATCTTTGTTCAGTTAGTATAAATAGCCTATTAATAGTATAGCATCAATAGTGTGTAGCCTCGTCACAGAAGCTATGATAAAAAAAATCATTGGTTAAGCACACTGCGAGTTATATTTTAGGAGGGATTTTTTGGCAATAGTGAAGTGTTGGGCCCACAGACATAACTTGTCATAAAGTATCATGCTGAGTTTCAGTCCTGATTCTTGAGTATCAGGGCTCTGCATATCTCCCTGCTTCATCCAACACCCAATTGGTTGATTGATAGAAAGCATCAACTTTTGATTCAGCAGACACACTTGAGAACCACTGCTTTAGACTGATAAATTGACATATCACACAGGTTTTCCGTATTACACGATTCATCCTGTATTGTGTCTTAATACTTTCTTCCCCGACCCACACTGATTGCAGTCCCTGGAGGATAGTTGACGACTGCGGGGGTGCTTTCACCATGGGCGCATTTGGAGGAGGTGTGTTTCAAGCAATCAAGGGCTTCCGAAACGCCCCTGCAGTGAGTTCACCACATCACTGTTCATCCGCTCAGTGTCTTCAGCTTTTAAAAAATCAGAACTCAGTAGTGCTCTGATGTTACAGGGTGTCCGACACAGGCTGAAAGGCAGCTCGAATGCTGTGAGAATAAGAGCTCCACAGATTGGAGGTGATGATCTCTTGTTTTAAAATCAACAAATATTCTTGCCATGTCTGTGTAAATATGGCACAAACTAGTGTCAAATAAGATTATTACTTGTCTGTATTAAATGACCTTTTGTTGTATTTGGGTGGTATAAATACCTATTATTTCACAGAATTGAAAATGCTGCTAACACCTCTTGGTTTGTTTCTGTGCATTTGCAGGTAGCTTTGCTGTGTGGGGTGGGCTCTTCTCCACAATTGATTGTGGTTTAGTCCGTCTAAGAGGGAAAGAGGATCCTTGGAACTCTATAACAAGTGGTGCATTGACTGGTGCCATCTTGGCAGCACGCAGTAAGAAGAGCCCCACGCTGTGCTGTTGTAGATGAACCACCCTGAACTTACAGCTCGATGCCATCTGTCTGTTCCTGGCCAAGTTAACTGTTGTTATTCTGTTTTGCTCCAGGTGGGCCATTAACCATGATGGGCTCTGCAATGATGGGTGGAATTTTGCTGGCTCTTATTGAGGGTTTTGGGATCCTCCTCACCAGATATACAGCACAACAGTTTCAAAACCGTGCGTAAAATTTAATTGAGTTTTGCAGATGATATTTAAAAGAAGAAGGACGCAATGTTTTACTAGTATACTTTAAAAAATGATATTACATTAACCAATAATGCTTGAACAACTTGAATAGTACAATTCTATGTGTCTTAAAGGAATGTGATATTTTCTGCAGACTAATATAATGGAAAATTTGGGCACATCTGGAGAAATCTAGTGAATGAAAACTGCTTTCTGTCTGTCTCTCTTCCTCCTCGACTTCTCTAGCAAGCCCTTTTGCCGAGGACCCCAGTCAGTTACCACCAAAAGATGGAGGTCAGCAGCAGGGGGCAAGGTGGCCGTTCCAGTAGGTTGAACAAAGTTGTGGATGCAGTGAGTCACACATAAAAACAGGGAGGACACCAAAAATAGATCTGCAGCACAGAAAATAGTAATATTTACATCACTCACAATAATTTAATCTATTTTCTCATGACCTAAGTGAAGGATATTTCTGCCCTGGTTTTAGCTCATTTTTTCTGTGTGAGTTCTCATTAATGACAGACCAGTTAACCATCCGGACTGATTTTTTTCAGGTGTTTTTCCTCAAAACAGGCCGAAACACACCCCCCATACCAAAAGATATTGTTATTTTTCTTCATGGTTGTTTTCTGTTGCTATTCTCAGTTTGATATATGTGATCGGTGCACGAATACAATGTATTTATTAAAAATTGTGTTATTAGCAAATTTATATAGGTAAGTTATACGTAATATTGGTGATGTAATAAGATTGTCTTATTGTCCACCCTAAAACACCATCCTGGCTATCTGGATGACCAGGAGGTGGTGATATTACTCACCATCGCAAGTAGATGAATTGTTCTCAAAACTCAGGGGCAAATTACTTTTTTTTCCCTATTTATGGATGAATAATTATACGTGAACAACGAACCGTCTGATGAATTTCATAATGTTTGCACCGCCAGCATCTCATGCACACATTATCAGTGTGTTATCAGCTGTGTTATTGCTTTGGTATTTTGGGATTAATATGCAATGCTGAAATTAATAACAGATCAGCATGAGAGTACAACACGAACAACAGGCCTTAATTCATCTTCCCAAAGTTAATAGTTGTGTACACACATTTATTTTACTTTGGGCCTGTTGTTTAGTTGTTATGTTAGAAAAGTCAAAATATGAATACGGTAAAAAAAATGGCATATTTTTGAATTTCAATATCAGGTTCGGTAAGGGTTTAATCAAAATTTTCTAAAATTTTGTATCTGTGACAATCAATCAAATAGAAAAACTGTTTTTGTGTGTGTGTGTGTGTTCAGGATAGGTTGAAGCCAATTTCATTCCAGCTTTGCACTTTCTTAGCAGAAAAGCTTGACTGCTTGTGTCATTTTTGATTTGTGTTGAATGGTTGCTGCTGTTTTATTGTGAAATGAATGAGTGTAAATCATGACTTTTCTTCATTATTTCCTGAACATTTGTCTTTGCACCCCAACCAATGTAGCACTTTTGAAACCCTATCATCTCTCTGCGAAGAGCCTGCACACCCACACTGGTGTTTTCACTTAGCTTGGCTGATGAGATCTCTTCTCGGTTCTACAATCCCCTCCAAAAATATTGGAAAGGCAAGGGCAATTCATCTGTTTTTGAATTAAGTGTTCTCTGACCCAGTTGTGTCTTCTTAGATTGAAAGTTTCAACAATTAATGTCTCTGGATATTTACTCTCAGTTTAAGCTTTGGGTTTCACTTGTGACAATTGCATTTGTTTAAAAAGGATGAACAGAGAGCTGTCTACTGGGGAAAAGCATACCATGTTGAAGCTGAGATAACAGAGAAAATCCATCAGAGACATTTCACAAACGGGGGATGTATGTGAGTACGTACAACTGTTGATCGAAGAGCAACGTGAGCTGAATAACTGAAAACACTTGGGTGGATGTGTAGTTGAATTTACTGGTGGCATCTATCATAGCAGAGAGACCGAGGGAAAATTTTCTTGATATTTATCATGAGAAACATGAAAAACAAAATAAAGGCATCATTTGTTAATGAATTGAATTGGCGTCATATTTCTTAGCTCCTTTCTTAAATTGTGACATTTAAATATCAGCAGCCATGTTGCATGCCTGCCTCCCTAAATATTTACTGTGTAATTGCGTCCTCTACAGCCAGACTGTTGGTACTGCAGCCTTTGGTTGGTTCTGTCCAAGGTTCTGAAGTGATTGTCATGAAAGGGCTAATAAATTGATCTTACTTTCTTAGAATCCCCATTTTCTCGCCTGCTCACAGTACCCCAAAGCCCCACAGAGCTTGCATGTTTCTCCTGAGTTTACCCCCACCCCATGAAAGATTTTCACTGTCATCCTTTTTAAACGGCTCAACCAGTCTAATCCTGACAGCTGACCACCGCGGCTATGGGGCTGCCTTGGTTTTAATATTCCAGCAGTGTTCCTTTGTGTACTTGCTTAAATAAAGCTAGTTATACCTCTGCTGCACACGTGTAAGAAATTACCAGAACGCAGCTTTAATTGGATTCTGACACTGCACTTCTGTGAGGAGGAGTCGCTGAGCTTCACGGGCGAGCCGCACCAGGACATGGAATGACAGGATGCAGAAGGCCATTTTTTCTCCGTTAGAAAGTTCTTATTTTCGGCTCAAAATCATATTTGTTGTCCATCCCTGACCTCAGATCCTCTGAGGATTTAATGGTGGGTTTTCTGAGGTGATTTTGCAGACATGGATGGGGCAAAGAAAGGTAGGCACTCTTCATAATGTTTCTGAGATTTTGCACACAGTACAGGAATTCATAAGGTATGTAATTAATGCACTGTAAATAGGTTATTACTCTATATAGGCTTCCTTATTTACATTGGCATTAAAAAATATTGTGCAATAGTGACAAGACTATTCAGTCCTTGTTTAATTTGACTGTAAAGTATGTAAAGGAAATCTTAATCTAATATCCTCCACACTACTGACATCATATTCAAGGTTTCCTTAAAAGATAAATGTGTGTAAGTATAAATATATAACTGCGGGATTATGCCATGTGGCAGGCAGGCCTTGTCAGCAGGTGTTCATACCTGGGGCTAAGTGCCGTACTGCTGCTGATAAAGAAGTAGGTCACATCTGCTCTTATAATAAGAGGACACAATAGCTGCCCGTTAATATGAGCACATGTCAGATCCTCTCCTAATTATGTTGTGCAATAGAGTATTTGTGGTCTGACAGGGGCAATGACTGATATTTACATCATACCAGTTGAAACAGTAACCTCAAGGATTTGTATCTCACACAGTAGTGCTGAGCAATCAGAAATAAACTCCACCACGCCATCCACGTTTAAGTTAATTGACAGCAAATCCTGGATGTCACTGTGACGGGCTTGCTTCCTTTTCAGAGTCACGTAGACCTAACCAGATGTATTTAAGTAGCACAGATGCACACTTAGCTTATTTACAAAAGAATAACAGCTTCTCAGTTTGTTCAGTACACATCTAGCAGGCAGCCCTGCAGCCTTCCTTGACAGGAACCTAAATGGTTTCCTGCCTGATCTGTCCATCAGCTGCAGATCTGACAGTTAGGTGTGCCTGTGTCCATTTGCCACCTATGCTGCAGCATCATGTGCCACAATGCCCCAAACACTCAACCTCTGGCACACAAGCACATAAAACCAATCCCACTGCCACAATCACTATAACAGACTTACTTTTCTACATGACTAATTAAGTGTCTTTCTTAACCCAATGAAACACAAACACTCCACAAATTGTTCTTTCTCGTTTAATGTGCACATTGTATTTCACGTGGATCTTGGTTTCTCTTAAAAGCGCATAATTGCCTGATTATCGCTCGGCTTTCTTTGACAGATGCCCCTCCTGGGGGCGATGGAGGAAAATCAGACACCCTGGGGTCAACTGGCTCCTCCAGAAAAAGAGGAGGGGGGGCCAAGAAGGCAATGCAGGCAAACAAATCTGCTCTCAGGGCCCCCCGAGCACTTTGCTGCCTGACTCTCAGCAATCCCATCCGCATGGCAGCTCTGGCTCTGGTAGAATGGAAGTATCCTCCCATGACTTCAGTCTAGTCTGTGTGTGTGTATGTTGGAAAGTGATTTATGATTGTTTGTACAAACTGGCCTGCATGTGATGTAAATGGTGGGAATATGATGGGTTGGGTGGTTGGTACATAGGAGATATTGGAGGCCATTGTTTTATTTTAATGTTTTTTTTTTTAAAGATTTCTTTGCCATGTTGCCTCCTTAACTACCATCCTTTAGACCTTTTGATATTTTCATTCTACTTGCAATTTTTGCCAACTGTGTGGCCATGGGAGTTACCAAACCCTACCCAGATGATGACTCCAATGCTACCAATCACAAACTGGTGAGTTTTCAACGGCAAAAATCATCTTAAGTGAATGCTGAAAAAAGACAATTGTGGTTGGCTTTTTTTGATTGACGGAACATACATGGGTTGAGATGATGTCATACCGAGCTTATTGATGACTTGTATCAACACACAGCAACATGAATATGAGTTCTCTATACAGCAGTGAAAATGTGGTACAACTGTCACTCTTGCTTATATACATGCTTAGCCATACTGACACTTAAAGGTAGATACATATAGGCAGATACAGGAAGTAACAGGAGCTGAAACCCAAACCTAGTGAATCCTCCTTTTCCTAGGTCTCCCACATATGCTGTCTAATTCTTGACAAAACTCCTGGAGGAAATCATTTTGACATAAGTGAAAGGAAAACACCACTGTTTATATTCCTGCAGATTAGTTAGCTAGACATTCTGCTGAAAGAAGCAGCAATTACTGAGAAGATAAGGGTGTTCTGTTGGATGTAATGGTATTAGGGAGCGACCTCGGTTAAGTGCCCCTGTCAGGGATCATTCTTAAACACCAACCATCTGCTTCATCTCACCTGGCCTGTCCCTCTCTTTGTCTCACTGACATCCTTACGTCACATGACCCGATCCATGTCTCAATTTGTGATCCTTATATCCTGTGATCTAAAAATGAACAGTGCTCTAATCAAAACAGCAGATAGATGCTGACTTTGTCTTTATATCAATTGTAACCTAACAACAACAACAGAGATCTACCAAAGAGGGCGGCAGAGAAATAACATCACAGGACAAATGGTAATAATGTTTGATTTTGTTTGGAGACATTAAATTGAATTTAAACATTAAAATCTAAAAGACTAGAACGCGTACGCACACACACTCTGTCACACTTACTGCAGGATAGATGGTTAGTGTTGGATCCCTTTATTGGATTGTACCTGGAGGTGAAGCTATGGGTGAGACGTCCTCACCCACAGTTTCTCCCTCAACATGTCCTCTGTTGTTCCGTCCATAACAGTACTGAAGCCCCTCACACACTCAGTGACCTCACCTCACATTACATTTTGTCTGGATTACGGTTCCAATGTAATTGGACCAATAATCCAGTATTATATTATGAAGGTTACTGAAAAGAGATTCGGTCATATAGGATTAAGCCCGTGTGAGACAGTGGGTTAAGAGGTTAGAAAGCCACTGCAGCCTGCAGAAAAGCAGGGATTATGCTGTTCATTATTGCAGTGTATGGTTCAGAATATTCTACAAACTCTTTATTTAATAATGGAATGAAAAACGGTGCCTCATAAATAAAAGGTTATTTAAGATCCCCTGCTCATCTCTGTCTTTTGGTTTTTTTTTTCCTCAGGAACAAGTGGAGTATGTCTTCCTTGTCATCTTCACCATCGAGACCTTCACTAAAATTTTGGCCTACGGATTAGTCATGCACCCCAGCGCCTACATACGCAGCGGATGGAACTTACTAGATTTTATTATCGTCATCGTTGGGTACGCTCGAAGCTTTGTGCTGTCATGACTTGACTCTAAATGTTTAGATTTAAAAAGGAGTATAAACCCCTATTGATTGTGTCTGTTGCAGATTGTTCAGTGTAATAGCAGAGGGGATGACGGACCACAAGCCAGGGGAGGCCCACCATGCTGCAGGAAAACCCGGAGGCTTGGATGTCAAAGCTCTTAGAGCATTCAGAGTGCTGAGACCTCTCAGGCTTGTATCTGGAGTACCAAGTGCGTTTATCGTTTATGGCACGTTATTGGTTCCATTGTGTGTTGCTGTGCACTTGCGTGTCTGTGTGTGTGTGCTGAAAAATATGTGATTTGCCTTGTCAGGTCTCCAAATTGTGTTGAACTCCATCATGAAAGCCATGGTCCCCCTTCTCCACATTGGCATGCTGGTCATGTTCGTCATCATCATCTATGCTATCATCGGCTTGGAGCTGTTTATCGGCAGGATGCATAAAACGTGCTACTCCGCTGGCTCAGGTCTCTGCTCTGAAGATAAAAGCAACTCGTCAGTGTCAGCCTTTGAATACAACACACCAACAGACCAGCGTGGTCTTTAATGCACCTCTGTCTCCTTCCTCTAGGTCTCATGGTGGAGGATGACCCCTCACCGTGTGCCTTTGCTGGAAACGGACGCTTTTGTCTCATCAATGGGACTGAATGTCGGGGCAAGTGGGAGGGGCCCAATGGTGGCATCACCAATTTTGACAATATTTTCTTTGCCATGCTCACTGTTTTCCAGTGCATCACCATGGAGGGTTGGACAGACGTGCTTTACTGGGTACTGAGATTCATTTCCTTGTGTAGACTCCGATGTCAAAATGTTTGATTTGAAACATTAATCTGCAGCTTCCCCCTCTTAACCTCTTTGTCTTTGCACAGATGAATGATGCTATTGGCTATGAGATTCCCTGGATTTATTTTGTTTCCCTTGTCATTTTTGGATCCTTTTTTATCATCAACCTTGTATTGGGTGTGTTGAGCGGGTGAGTAGCTGCTGAGCCGCCATAGCTTATTGCGAGTTCATAATAAACAATAAAAATCATTCCAATTATGCATTTTCTCTCTTTTCTTCTGTGTGTTTATGTGCACATGCAGAGAGTTCTCCAAGGAAAGAGAGAAAGCCGTGGCACGCGGTGAACTGCAGAAGGCCCAGGAGAGCAAACAAATGGAGGAGGACATGATAGGCTACATGGACTGGCTCATAGAGGCTGAAGATGTGGATGAAGAAGGGAACAAGAGTTAGTCTGAGACAAATTCAAACCTCAAACCCTTCCACCTTCAGTCTTACACTCCTATATGATCCGATTCTGCTTTCTCCAAAGGGGCTGCAATTGCCAAGAAGAAGATGATGAAGAAGTTTGGGTGGTACAAACAAAATGAGGATGGAGGTAAATACTGTGACCTTCGCTCTTACATGTTGACCTTTGATTGGTATACAGTTTGGTGTTGTCTGACAGCAATCCGCGTATCTGTGTTCAACAGAATCCGACTCTGATGACGACATAGCGTATCTCGATGATGACAGCGGCTTCTGTTCCTCGCTTATGTAAGGAAACAGTGAAGTGTGTGTGTTAATTAAATGAACCATAGGAGCTGACAAACTGTTTGCCTGAGTCTTTGCTGTTTTCTTGTTTTGTCAGGGCAAAGATGATGGCCAACAGCTTCTGGTAAGATACTAAGTATTACACGCCATACACAATGAATTTGAATCAGAAAGATAGCTTACATCTCCTGTAAAGTGTCTAACAATTAGCCAATTCTATGACGCCATTAATTTTGTTGAATAAGTTATTGAATAATGTGATGCTGTGAGTATTTATCTGAGATAATATGTAACAATTGTGTCTCCTTGTCAGGTTGTTTTTGGTCCTGCTTCATAGTATCTATATATGTTCATCCAAAAAAGGAACAGTTTTAAATCATATTTGATGTAATCCCATGGATTTTGAAAGGATCTTCAAAGGTGTTTATATGATTGGAGAATGTTTATTCGCAACACATAATGTAGCATGTAATATGTCAACTTATCTGGCTATGTAAAAGTCAGAAAACTTCAACATACATAGGCTTCATCAGACAGCAACAAAGCAACTGAGATACCGAAAAGAAAACAGAAAATTCCACTTATTTCATCCTATGGCTCAAATATTATGCTTCTATGCAGCTGTAATATACACTGATTTGACATTTGAGTATCAAATCAAACTGCTTTTTCCTTTAGTGACCAGTTATGCCAGCTGAACCACACGTTAAGGAAGAACTGTCGCGTGGCAGTGAAGACCACTAACTTCTACTGGTTGGTGCTTCTGCTGGTGTTTCTCAACACGGCCGCCAGTGCCTCGGAACATTATGGACAGCCTAAGTGGCTCACAGAAATGCAAGGTCCTGATCAACTTATTAACTTTGGCTCAACCTTACTTGTTTTGCCCTTTTATGTAGAAATCTAACATGTACTTGCTGGCGAAAATAACGACATCTTCTCTCTGTTTCCTCATTCAGAGCGGGCCAATAAGATCCTGCTGCTTTTGTTCACTTTGGAGATGTTGATGAAGATGTACGCCTTTGGTCTACAGATCTACTTTATGGCACTGTTCAACCGTTTTGATTGCTTCGTGGTGTGTGGCGGCATTCTGGAGACACTGCTTGTAGAGACAGATGTCATCCCACCGATTGGCATCTCTGTGCTGCGCTGCATCAGGCTGCTCAGGATATTCAAAATGACACGGTAACGGCTGTCATACCTTTAAAAGTCTAATTGTGAGAGAGTTTATTTCCATGCTGTAACTGATAGTTGCTGATGGTTTGATGTTATTTTCAGGCACTGGGCCGCTTTGTCTGACCTGGTCAACTCTCTGCTTAACTCCATGAAAGCCATCTGCTCCCTTCTGCTCTTGCTTTTTCTCTTCCTCATCATCTTCGCCCTGCTCGGCATGCAGCTGTTTGGAGGCAAATTCAACTTTGATGAGACTCAGATGAAAAGAAGCACTTTTGACTCCTTCCCCCAGGCTTTGTTGACTTGTTTCCAGGTGATTTCTATCTCCAAAATAGCAACACGATAGTTATCAATAATTAGATGTATCATTTTTTAAGGACTGTAATTTCTGACTGTCTGTCTGAAGGTTTCACTCTGTATTCCTGCTTCTTTTTCGGTGTCTCTCTGTTTGTAGATCCTGACTGGAGAGGACTGGAACGCTGTCATGTATGATGGCATAATGGCCTATGGAGGGCCGGTCTTCCCCAACATGGTGGTGTGCATTTACTTTGTCATCCTTTTCGTCTGTGGTAACTGTATCCTTCATATGTGGTGAAAAATGCTTTCTGGCGCTATAGTAAGACTCTGCGATTTTGCCAAAACATCATTCTGCACTTACTCTGAAAAATATTGCAATTTCAATTTGATCTACAATAAACTATGATAACCATAACACGGTGACCGATTTGGCTGAAAATGCCAAAAAGTTACCCTTGATAGCCCGTCGTGTTTAATTGATTCTTTAACAACAAATAACTAAATCCCAATATTAAATTTTTTATTTTGTATTTTAAAAATCATTCTTGGTGGACAGATAAAGATCAAGTAAATGAAATACATTTTGAAATACAACCCAAATGGTTACTTTAACCTTAATTGCAATAAAATGTCACCAATTTGTATACACGGCTGTTTTACATCTTACTGTCTGTATATTATTTATCAAAGAACAGACAAAGCAGAAAAGCCCTCCTCTGTAGGACATGAAGTGCACCAAAACATTATTTGATTAATTATACTGCAAAAATTCACCATATTCATACTGAAATTTTGACTCTAATCCGGTTGATTGTGCAGCCCTATTCTACTGTAAACTGAGTATGAAATGTTAGCCATCAATTCAAAATGGAACAATTCATTGGATGGAACACCCATTCCTCAACTGTGCGCCCAGATATCCTGCTCAATGTCTTCTTGGCTATTGCTGTGGATAACTTGGCAGGCGGAGGCAGCAAGAAAAAAGTCGAGTAAGTTGACAAATGAGTAAGGTGACAAATGCTATTCTTATCATGCTCATCATTTCTAAGTTCTTCTATTTGCTACCACAATTACATTTATCACTGTGGTTCAGTTGCCTCATTGTTGTTTTATCAGAGAGAAAAGGGAAGAGGAAGAGGAGTGGGATGATGATGAAGAGAAAGAGGATGAAGATGCAGGGGTTGAGTATTTTTGAAAATCTGATACTTTTTTTAAATTCATCCAGGAAACTGAATGCAACAACTGATCTCATGTCTTTGTTCATCTGTGTCCTTGTCCCACCTGTCTGTAGAATGAGGATGATGACTGGCAGGAAAACGAAGAGCTGAGGGCCATTGAGGGGCTGGAGGGTGAGTCTGATGGCCATCACACTACTCAGGAGAAGCTAAAGGACTATGTTTAAAACTATGTTTAACACCTCGTCCATATAATCCCTCTTTTATTTCAGGAGTTGCTCCATTAAAACCTGAATTCTCTGGGCCCAAAGAGAAGATTGTTCCAATCCCTGATGGAAGCTCTTTCTTCATCCTCGGGAAGAAAAACTGGTAATTGATTATACACAATTTTTCAATCCTGCTCAATTTATGACAGAATAATAATCCATAACTCATTCAGTAAAAAGAGACGATAAATTGAGCCTTAATGCTAAAATAAATACATTTTTAATTTCCTTTCTGTTCTCAGTTTGAGGGTCGCCTGCCATAACCTCATCCATCACCCCTATTTCACCAACTTCATCCTCATCTTTATCATCCTCAGTAGTATTTCCCTGGCTGCTGAGGATCCAATCAAATCGCACTCATTCCGGAACATCGTAAGGCCGAGCGAATCGCCTCCCCACTCCTTCCAGCATTATGTCCTTCACATCCACCTGTTCCCTTCATTCCATTCAATCTTTACCTACCAGAAAACATTTCAACCTGCTCATACTCACATAATAGATCAAATCAAACACTTACCTGAGCACTGTTGTCCTCAGGTCCTCGGTTATGCTGACTACGTGTTCACATCAGTGTTCACCGTGGAGATCGTACTAAAGGTAATTATTACAGTAAAAGACTGACAAAATGGTTATATTGTGTGTTTTACTGAATGTACTCAATTTGTCTCCATCTTCCTCCCTCCTATCTAGATGACAGTTTATGGAGCATTTCTTCACACCGGCTCCTTCTGTAGGAATGCCTTCAACCTTCTTGACCTGCTGGTTGTCAGTGTGTCACTGACGTCCTTCTTCCTCCAGTGAGCATCAATCTAACACAAACTGCTAATCACTCTAACACTCTATCCTTTATTACTTCAAACTGCTGATGTCTGCCGATGCGCCATAACTTTTGTTTTTGCCGCTCTCAGCTCAAGTGCCATCTCTGTGGTAAAGATTCTCCGAGTGCTTCGAGTGCTCAGGCCTCTTCGAGCCATCAACAGAGCCAAGGGACTCAAGGTGAACACATTGCTTTAGTTTGGTTTTTTCTTTCGTGCTTGCATTCTTTGATGCTGAATATAAAGTTTTATGTCCTATTGTTCACAGAACGTTGTGCAATGTGTGTTTGTGGCAATCCGCACCATTGGCAACATCTTGATCGTCACAACACTCCTTCAGTTCATGTTCGCCTGTATTGGAGTGCAGCTCTTCAAGGTACGTGGCCATCATTTTAGTGTTCATGTTTTATCATCCTATTGTATATTTGTGTCACTAAAGGCACCAAACGGAGAGTTTAAGTTCACAGTATAACTCCTCTGAGTGTGGTGTTACAGGGCAGATTCTACAGCTGCACAGATGAAGCCAAACACACTCCGGAGGAATGCAAGTAAGTTCTTCTCACTTCTTCATTTTTCTGAGCTATGAGTACCATTAATGGTGCTTGAAGTGCCCCCTAGTGGCAAGTATGGTGAACTTGTACATTTATACAGAAAGCAGATTTTGGACATTCTGTTACAATGGCAAATTATTTGTAAATAAAAATTGATTAAGAACTAAAAAAATTCATAAATAAATACATTTATCAAGAAAAGTGATTTAAATGTTGATTAATTTCTATTACATTGTGTTATATTAAGTTATATATTCTTCAATATATTCTACGCTTCTTTTACCATTATTTCTGTTGTTTTTGTTATTGTTGATATTTTGTTGTTATGACCTACTGGATCACTTGAATTTCTGTTAGGATTAATAAAGTATCTATCTATCTATCTATCTATCTATCTATCTATCTATCTATCTATCTATCTATCTATCTATCTATCTATCCATCTATCCAGTAGTAGGGAGAAATAGTTTGCAAATGTAAACAAATGATGAGAATACAATGTTAGAGGGCTCCAAAAATAACATTAAAATAGTTTTTGTTAAGAATAGTGTAACAACATGCTCACTGTATAAAGTTGTCCGTTTCAGTACAGCCCCACAGTTTTTGGGTGATTTTGTCAGAGTGGGTGGTTTTTTGGTATGTGGATATTTCTCAGAGGGGGTACATGGTTCAATACATTTGGAATCCACTTTACAGTACTTGCAGTACTTACAGATCTTACAGTACTTAACATACATTGGTCTGACGTGGTGTCTATGTGTTTATAAATGTGTGTTTAATTTTAGGGGAACATTTGTGGTCTATAAAGACGGGGACATGGCCCACCCCATGGTGAAAGAGAGAATCTGGGAGAACAGCGATTTTAATTTCGACAACGTGCTGATGGGCATGCTGGCTTTGTTTACCGTGTCAACATTTGAAGGATGGCCCCAGTGAGCAGCTGTTTTCCTCTCTCTCTTTGTTTAATCTCTAGATACTTTGAGTGAGTATCTTTGACCTTCAAATGTGTCCATACTGTTGTGTTTCTGGATAAAGGCTCCTTTACCGGGCGGTGGATGCCAACGCCATCAACCGAGGCCCCATTTACAACTACAGAGTCGAAATTTCCATCTTCTTCATCATCTACATCATCATCATCGCCTTCTTTATGATGAACATTTTCGTGGGTTTTGTCATCATCACATTTAGAGAGCAAGGAGAGGCCGAATTTAAAAATTGTGAACTCAACAAAAATCAAGTTAGTTACTGTCACTTCTCAAACTTTGAAATATAAACTTACTAACAGTTAAATAGACTTGTGTTAAAACTTCTTCTTTTTTTTATATCTTCCATAGCGGCAGTGTGTGTACTATGCCCTGAAAGCTCAGCCAATAAAGATTTACATCCCCAAAAACCCTTCCCAGCTCAAATTCTGGAGGATCATCAACTCCAGCCAGTTTGAATACGTCATGTTTGTGCTGATTCTTGGCAACACCCTCACTCTGGCTATCCAGGTGCCATTTCACATCATTCTCACATAATACACCGATACGTAAAAGTTTTCACTTATGTGACGTTAACTCTCTCTCTCTCTCAGCATTACGAGCAGTCTAAATTATTCACATCCGTCATGGACATCCTCAACATGATCTTCACCGTGGTTTTCACTGTGGAGATGGTTGTGAAGTTGCTGGCTCTCCGAGCACATGTGAGGTTTAACACGGTTAACATTTCCAGAAGTATAACACTCGTATTGTACTGGTTTAATGTTGTTGTTGACTGTGTGTTTTGCTGTGCAGCACTACTTCATCGATCCTTGGAATTCATTTGATGCGTTGATCGTCGTGGGCAGCGTGCTGGATATTGCGGTGTCAGAGTTTAGTGTAAGTTTGACAAAATTTCCGTGGACTTACAGGAGAAAAAGTCACAAAAATTGGTAGAAGATGATAGCACGGACAAAAATTAGCGAACATTTTTAAAAATTCTACTATTGCTGCCATAGAAATTAATGTGCACAATCTGTATAGGTGTTAATATTCTTGCATTGATATGGATGAATTTAACTGTATCTTATTGCCATTTTAACCTCTCATCTCTCACATTTATCAATCAAGGGAGGAGGAGGCCATGGTGAGGTGAGCGCTATACAAACCACTGGAACTCCATATGTGTCACTGATTTAGATTTATTCCTCCAATATTAACATTCTCCATTCAGTTTCTTCAAATACTTGGTTTTTTTTTGTCACCACATATTGTCTTTAGGGTGGCGGTAAAGGTGAAAGTGGAAAAGTGTCCATCACATTCTTCCGTCTATTCCGAGTCTTGAGATTGGTCAAACTGCTCAGTAAAGGGGAGGGCATCCGGACCCTCCTCTGGACTTTTGTCAAGTCCCTCCAGGTCAGTGCAGCTTGAAGCAACGAAACGAATGAACTCATGAACAGAATAAAATTGAGCTTTGACTGTGAATTGTGCCTTCCTTCAATGTAGTAATGTTGACTTTGATCCACCTACAGGCTTTGCCTTACGTTGGTCTGCTCATCGCTATGATCTTTTTCATCTACGCTGTGATTGGCATGCAGGTGAGCCTGGTTTGTGGAAATGATCGCAAGTATTTGACCAAATCAGGACAAACCATCGAAGAAAATGAATACACATACAGTAATAACAACACAGTCGACTGGACTCTTTGCTATGTTGAGTTGGTTGTCACACTGATTGCTCCCCTATCAGCCTCTGACTATGAAACTCTTCTCCCATCAGACATTTGGGAAGGTAGCCATCGACGACAACACAAATATCAACAGAAACTGCAACTTCCAGACTTTCTTCATGGCTGTTCTGGTGCTCTTCAGGTGCACCTTTACCACAAATCACTACATTTAAACCACTAATCTATCCTCAGATATTCCCCGTATTCTCCCAATATGGCCACATGCCAAAGTTCAACTGGACTTGCAGTTGTAATGAATAAATATAACTGCGGCTCCGTCTATGTCTGCTTGCAGATGTGCCACCGGAGAGCAGTGGCAGGAGATCATGTTGGCAGCGCTGCCTGGTAGACGCTGTGACCCAGAAGCCGACACGGAGCCTGGAGAGGAGTACACCTGTGGCAGTAACCTGTCCTACATCTACTTCATCAGCTTCTTCATGCTCTGTGCTTACCTGGTGAGACGCTGAGGATTATGGATCTCCTCCATTTGTTTTCTTTTCAAATCAATTAAGGATATAAGCCATTGTAATAATAAAACAGTTTATGACCGGTCAATTTAATCAGCCTCCTTATTCCAAATAAATATTGTGTTTTACACTCTTTTAAATCAGATGTTCAGGCCTAGATGAAATGGTGAATTTAAAAGTTATTGTGTTTCCTGTGGACATTTGACCCATCTGTGTGTGTGTGTGTGTGTGTGTGTAACATTTTGCCCATTGAGACCCATTTGACCTCCTTTTGGTTAAAATAAACCTTCATTATGAAACACTGAAATTTAGAATGTTATATTTGCAATCCAAATCCATTCCTAGTCTCATTTTGTCATTTTGTTTTGATTCTAAATTCAGTTATCCAAATCTGGTATTATCGGTGATATGTTTGGGTCACACTTGTTGTGTTTGTTCCCTCTCTCCACCAAGATTATCAACTTGTTCATCGCCGTCATCATGGATAACTTTGAATACCTGACTCGAGACTGGACTGTGCTGGGTACTCACCACCTGGATGAGTTTAAGAGAGTTTGGTCTGACTATGACCCAGAGGCCACGTAAGACCGATCTATTTCTGACCTCTCTCATTTTGCTTAACTTCATATAAATCAGCCTTTCTGTCATGGAGTGAACGTCTAATTTGTTTGTCCTCTTACTGTAGAGGACGTATAAAGCACATTGACGTAGTCACTATGCTGCGCAGGATTCAACCACCTCTTGGTTTTGGAAAGCTGTGTCCTCATCGAGTGGCTTGCAAGGTAAGTCAGCAGCCATGTGGTACTGAGTTGATGTACAAATTCTGAAAAATCCCCATCGTTCAGGCATCTTGTTTCTTAGTTGTGCAATTGGCTTTTTTGTTATTATACCTTGCTGTTAAAAGATGCACTCTTGGACGGACAAATGTGCCGAATACCAAATTGGAAATTACGATTTATTTGTTATTTTTTGAAGATGACGGAGTTTCTCCTTCGGTGATTTGATTAATAAAAAGCTTCAGTACACCTACATTTTCTAATCTTTGTATTCATGCTCCAGTTTTTCTTTTTCCCTTTGCTCCTCTTTGTCTTGTCATCTCACTAAGTTCTGTTTCATCTTCTTGTCCTTTCAGAGACTCGTTGCTATGAATGTCCCCCTGCACTCTGATGGGACAGTCACCTTCAATGCTACTCTCTTTGCACTAGTGCGGACTTCACTCAAGATCAAGACAGAGGGTTAGGCATCCTATACAGAAGCTCACACATTTAAGACGAGATAAGATGATCAGATAAATACAGCAATACAATATGTAGTCCCCAAATACGATCATGGTACCTAAAGACACAGTAGTGAATAGCATACATCAGTGGATATTAAAACTTAAAAAATATATAATTGTTAGCTTGATCTCAGTTCTCGCACATAATATTTTGAGTCTGCAGAGAGCCGGCCCAGCACACATATAACCAGCATAGATGTTCCATTATAAATAATTGTCTATTTGTATGCCCAGATTACTTGTAATATACTAGTCAGAATACGTGTATTGGACTTCTCTATGTGGCTGGTGTGTGGTTTTGTGTTTTGTGTAAAGTTTTGGTTGCTCACATCTGGCTCAGGCGCTATTGACCAGCAGAATGAAGAGCTGAAGTTGATCATTAAGAAGCTCTGGAAACGCACAAAGCCCAAGCTCATCGATGAAGTTATTCCTCCCCCCAGAGGTACATCAAATGCCCGGCTGTCAATTATTATCAATGAATTGTGAAAGGAGAAATCGATCAACTAGTAAATAATTGGGAAGATGTTGACCTCTGAACATCCTCATTCTCCTTTCTTGTCTTTTGCTTTTCTCCTTAGGGGATGAGGTGACCTGTGGGAAATTTTATGCAAGTTTCTTGATTCAGGACTATTTCAAAAAGTTCCGCAAAAGAAAGGAGAGAGAGAGGAAATCCAAAAAGAAAGACAAGGCAGCTTCTCTTCAGGTGACTTCAATTTTCAACTTCAATAAATAAACTGTGTTAGTGTTTGTTAGATGCTCGTCATTAACCTTTTGGGGTGCATGTATGCGTGTGTGTTTTTGTGTTCTTAGCAAGGGCTGCGGTCGCTGCAAGACCTGGCTCCAGAGATGCGCCTGGCTATGACCTGTGACCTGGAGGACGAGGAGGTCGGGGATGGAGAAACAACGTGCGATGAGATGTATGACAGCGGGCCTGGAACCTCTGCAAACACCACACCTGCCAGCACACCAATGCCATCCTTTGAAATGCTGGTACAGCGGACAGCTGCGATCATCGAATCTGAGCCCAATATAGCGAACGGGGGCGTGATCACAGAGCAGGTGGCGGGCCTGCATGAATATGAGAAACCAGCATCAGAATTCTTAGGCGTCAGTGTAGTGACAGAGCAGCCTGCACGATCTCAACCCCTGCCAGTGAGGTACGTGCCCCCTTTTATGCAAATTTGTACTTTGGTGCTGTGCTTGTTTTCTTAAATGTCTTTGGTTCTCCAAACAGAATGGACTCCATCACTGAGCTGCCTCCTGCTCCTCCTGAAGTAGCAGCTGGGCCGGAGGTTGTTCCGCCAGTACCAGTGATAGCTGAAGAAGTAATTTCAGCTCCACAACCAGTCACATATGAACAACCAGTCACATATGAACAACCAGTCACATATGAACAACCAGCCACATATGAACAACCAGCAACATATGAACAACCAGTCACATATGAACAACCAGTCACAAGCACACAACCCAGTGTTGTTAAAGAACCAGCGGTGGCTGTTACAGCTGGCGTACCTGAGCAGGTTTACTACAGCCAAGTGGATGCTGCATATTTAGCATCGACAGAAAGGTAAGTAAGAATGGAGAATGAGGAGGGATGTCATGCATGTGTATTAATTATGTGATTTATAATATTTGTTAAGATTATTTAAATATAAATATGTTATTTATCTTTATTCTTAGGCATGTGTATCCAGACCCAGTTTCTCCTATGCCAACTGAGTCAGCCTACAATGGACAGAGCCTGGATAGAGCCAGCAGCATGGGGGAAATACCCTATCCTAATCATGACAACAATGGGTTCAATGGAAACGGTTACAGTGACACCTACATGAACGGATACAATGAGAACGGATACAATGGGAACGGATACTCTGACACAGGCTACAATGACAACGGTAGCATCATAAGCACTAACGGTAACGGGAGCATTCTGAGCGGCTTCAATGGAAATGGCAGCACTGTAAGCGGTTACAATGGGAACGAGAGCAGCGGCATGCAGTTCGTCCGAAGACGGTTCCTTCCTGCCATACCAACAGGTTACACTTTGACTGTGTCAGCATCCCTGTGTCTGTCTGTCTGTCTGTCTGTCTGTTGGTTCAGGAGCGAAATATCACAGCTCTCATCAGATTTCCACGAGATTTTGGCACCCATGCATTTTACAAGGCCTTCGATTACCATCAACAGGTCAAAATATACACTTGTCAAATATTTAAAGTCACAAGAAGATACGTTACTTGTACATTATTGTGCATTAATTAACAATTGTGTAATTGTTAATTTCCTTATATCTGTGCTCTATATTCACTGATAACATCTGCACTGGATTCAAGTCACCAGTTAGACTGAGTCCAGTTTGGGTACTATTAAAGAAAATGTCTAAAAGTATATGAAGTGCGTTGTGGTGCATTGTGGGAGTGTGTATATTTCACAGCACTTGTACCTGCTCACTTTTTCAGGTCGAAAGCCCGCCTTTAACTTCCAGTGTCTGAAGCCACAGAGCAGTGTGGATCTCCCCATTCCAGGGTCATACCGTGGGAGCTCATCCCCAACCAGATCCCACCTACAAGTAAAGCCCTCAGTGCACGCACCACACTCACATGCGTACATCTTTAAATGACACATCAACACAAAAACATCTTACATAATGTCAGTTTTCTACCACCTAGTGCTTCCCATCCTCATCCTCCACCTCTGCTCCTGTGTCAGACCCAGCACAGTCTGGACTCTCGGCCCAGCAGCGTGTCCTCGATGTCCTCCGCCTCCTGGGCAAACGCAGGAGCAGCTAGAGCCTCTCCTGCTCCAGGAATGATCGCATCCTCAGCACGCAGAGGCAAGCTGATCTACACCCCGATGATCTTGGTGGATGAAACCAGCGGCACCAGTCAGCCACTGTGGAGTGACGGCACTGCCAGCCTTCCTGTAGGAAGCCGTCCTGGTTGGCACCCGGGTCAGACTCGCACCTTCACCAGCGTCAGGATGCCGCCTGTCAACCAGGGCTTCGTAAACAAAGGCAGCGCTGACAACCTGGTTGAGTCGGTGAGTGATTATGGACCTGGTGATTTCATTTTTTCCTTTTTTTTCTTACACAACTCATTTCAGACTGAGAAGTTAGTTTTGCCGTGATAGAAATGTGATAGTGGGTGCATGTTATGATGAATACTGGAATAACAGAATAGAATAACACACCACCCGTACCTCCTTTTTTCTTTCTTTCTTGTTGACGTCAGATCTTGATATCAGAGGGCCTCGGTATTTACGCCAGGGATCCAAAGTTTGTGAGCTTTGCCAAGCGAGAGATAGCTGAAGCCTGTCACATGACCTTGGACGAAATGGAGAGCGCTGCGGCGGACCTGATAGTCCGGGGAGCCAGTCAGTCAATCAGACGCTTTGAGGAGGACCTGGCTGATGAAATGAACTGTGTGATTTCCTACTGAGATCAGCAAAACTGAGGGAACTCTGTGGGAAAGCAAGCTTTTAATTTTTAATGAGGAAAAATAACAAAACTTTTTTGCATGGAGTGTGTGTTTCTGCCTGTTTTGAGGAAAAACATCTAAAAACAAGGCAAAAATCTGTGTTGAGTGTGATTAGCTTACTGTTTATTAATGCCAAAATACATACACATACACATACACACATGCACACACACACACAATACAATTCTGACCATATGTGTACATCATGTACTGTACTTGAATTGATGAACTGCAGTTGTAACCATTGATCATAACCACTGTCTATGACCAACAGCGTTAGAAATATTTGATTACTGAATGTTCAGTATCCTCTAAAATACAACATATATCGGTTATTTGTTTTTAAAAATACCATGGGATGATTGAGTTTGTCAAGTTATCTGACAATATAAAGAAATTAAAGCACAACGTTTTTCTCAGGCGTAACATATATTTTTATTGTTGCAGCTATTAGTCATGTACTGCTATCATCCTTTAGGCCTTATGGTTCACAGTCATTTTGAAACAATTAAACCTCACATTAAGGTGTTTTTGAACAAATGTTTTGAGATTCATGTGCATTTTACAGTGTTTTTGTTCAGTCTTTTTAAAATGTCTTACTGTGTGAATAATTTCAACTATGAAATAATAATGAAATAAAAGGTAAATAATGAGTAATGACAGTAATGGGTAATGACAGCTAAATATTCACATTACAATGGACTCCCAGATAGTTGCAGTAACTAATTATTATAGTAGCAGCATTTGGTCATATGCAAGCATATGAAAAAATGATTATGATTTGCTTTTTTACAAAAAGACAGAAAGAAGTTTGTGAATTATGTAATCAGCCATTAGTGGTCTGCCAGATGGAGGACATATGGAATTCATTGACTGACACAGTTGTTTTGCATGCACAACAATGTAACTGTAACCATAAAGTAAATCTATTTTAGGTTTTATGGGGTGGAAATGAGAGCGTCTAATGTTGTTATATATATATACCCAGCATATGCTGTTAATGAACATTAGCTGCAGTCATGTAGTTCATTATGTCTCTCTTCACCACAACCCAGCCACTGGCAGTTTAGCAGAGCATCAGCATAGTCTACAGCCACTTCATGATCCAGAACAGGATCAATTGGTATAAAGGATGGATGGATGGATGGATGGATGGAAGGATAGACGGATGGATGGATGGATAAATGGATGGATGGATGGATAGACAGATGGATGATGGATGAATGGATGGATCTATGAATGGATGGACGATGGATGGATGAATGGATAGACGGATGGATGATGGATGAATGATGATGGATGGACGATGGATGGATGGATGGATGATCTATGAATGATGGATGATGGATGGATGAATGGATAGCCAGATGGATGATGGATGGATGGATGAATGGATGGATGGATGATGGATGGATGATGATGGATGAATGGATGGATGATGGTTGATGGATGGATGATGAATGGATGGATGAATGAATGGATGGATGGATGATGATGGATGAATGGATGAATGGATGGATGGACACAGGCAGTAACAAACCAACCGATCTGTGGTTTCCCTTCTCGTGCTGGGTTATTGTGTGACAGTGAGCTCATTTTCCTGTTTGGTGTTAATCTGTTTTATCTTGTGTATAACTGAGCCCTTTAATCTCAATCGTACGGTGGCCCTGAAGGGCCAAACACATCTTTGAGTTGTTGTGCTTTTGTAATATTTTTGGTGATGATGTTTTCTGCTCTGATAATTCCCAGCACCGCCATGAGTACTATTGTCTGACTTTTATTTATTTATGGGATTTGATGATTAACCGAGTCTCAGCTCTCCACCCCCAGTGATTGTTTGGATAATTTGTCAACTTCTGCATTGCCTTCTTCACCAACATGAGCTGAGATCTAAAGGAAACGCACGGCACCTGCCTTATTATTTTAATTTTACGTAAGCAATAAAGCGCTGCTGCCATTGGACAGACGCTTCCACTCGTCTTTACTCTGACGTCACTACGCTTCACACACACACCCCCCGCCCCCCATTGCCCCGGCCGTGACGCAGCCCAGCTCTTCCTCCTGGGCGTCTTCCTCCCCTGGGCTGTTCCGGATGAGACACTTCCCTCCGCCCCTCTGATCCTCTTATCAGCGAGTAAGCGGCCAAGATGGATGTTGTAAACCAGGTAAGGCTTCTGGCTGAGGGCAAATTTAATTTTTTTTTAAACGCTGTTGTCCTTCGCTGGGTTAATTCGTGACGTTTCCAGCCTGTTTGTCTTTGTCGCTCGTTTTTAATACAGACGATGTTTTTGTCGACAGTACGGCTGCGGCGCGGCGCTCTCAATCTGTTAGGAAGAATTATTTTTACAATTTAACGATTTTGTGCAAAAAAATAATAATAATTGCAATAGTGTGAGGAAGCGACCGGAGCGCGGTGTAAGCGGATAATTTTGCAGTGGTGCTGATGCAGTGGAGACATGGCAGAGCGGCCCGCTGACGGTCCGAATGTGCAGGATGTACACAGATTGCTGCAATGACACGGACAACACGGGGAGGATGTAGCTGATTATCTGGAGGGATCCGCCTAATTGATTTAGATTGGTCACGTCTCAATTAGCGTTGCTAAGATAGCGAAGGTGAATGTGATTCGTTTCCAGGGGCCTC
>OMNV01007044.1:6583-36040 GCA_900303265.1 Brotula barbata
TACTCCATGCCTCCCATAGACCCCAGTCTGTCTCTGGTCCATAGCCCACATTTGAACCCCCCATCTTTCCCGTCTCCTTTCTTCTTGGTGACCTTCTGCCCTGAGACGGCCCTTTGGTCAGGAGAGACATGGACAGGACAGCTGGGGACAACAGGAGCCCTGTCCCCAACCAGATCCCTCCTACCTCCTGCTCCTTCCCTCCCATGACTCCTGCATCGCCTTTGAACTTCTGCTGCTCAACACCACAAGAAAGCAACATTTACTCAGTCGATGTATTTAGGTACTCGTACTTTAACCCGGTCAATTCATTTCCTGTTTCTCTACCTCCACACCGCCACATCTCAGAGGGTAATACTGCATACTTGATACACTGATACACTTTCTGATAGCTGGAGTTACTAATTAAGTAAAACTAAGATTTAAACATGATCATTTTTTCATGTTATTTTTGTTGTAAAAGTCTGTATCTATAGTAACTGACATTAAAAACTAGAAATTGTTTTTTTTGTCTCTCATATCAGCGCGATAGTCACTGAAAATGTCCCGAATGATCTGTAGGAGAGTGGGAACCCTGGAGATGTTGTCTGACCCGACATTCCTGACATGTACCCGACCTTTTGTTTGACCTATAAGGAAGCGTTATGAAGGCTTGTCCAGCTAGGGGGACCCAGATTAGCTACAGAAATGTAAAAAAATACAATGAGAGAAAACTCTGGATGCACAAACCTCCACATTTTTAAAAAAGTCAAACAATTACCTCTTAGTTTCCTTTTCCTTTTCACTTGTTTAGATCAGTTTTCCTCTTAAGTTAATCCTTCATGTCAACCGGTGACATCACCACACAGGTGCATTTTGCATGGAATTATGGGAGTGTTTGTTGTAGATGTCAGTCCTTAAAGATAAAAAAAACACAAAATGAATGTTGCCAGGAGAAGAAAAAATCATCACTGCCTTGTTTTCTCTTATTTTTAAGAAAAGAGTTTGGAGGGTCATGCAATTCATCAAATCACCAAAAAGTCAAAAGGTTTAAGTTTTCATTCCTGTCTTAGATTTTCACATATGTTTATTCAACACTCCAACAGTTAACATACATAAAAGTCAATACATTTCTTTTTTTTATGCCTGCATTACAGCTGCTATATCACTTTTTACTATCTTTTTACATCACTGTCAAAATTGTTTTCTATGTCTTTGCCAATATAACGTTCTATTTATCTACCCTATTGTTATTTTATCAGGCACAGTTGTTTTACATTTACTCCTTAGACACTATATTTAATATTTCATCTCATGTTTTGGACTCTTTTGTTTTCATTCTATGTTACTGTAATCTTGGTGCAATCTCTGAAACAAGAATTTCCTTCACGATTCAAGCGTTATCTTATCTGATCTTAACTTATTCTACTGCTCGTTGTTTTTGCTTCTTTTTTTTTATTTGGATAAATTTGGAAAACATCTAAAATTCACTTTTTGCTTTTGTCATTATAGGGGATCGTGTAGATTGACGAGGGAAAATGTGAATTTAATCATTTTTGAATAAGTCTTTATCGTAACAAACGTGGAAAATCCGAACACTCTCTGAAGGCAAAGCAATTCTAAACAGACTTTTACTTGTAATGGAGTATTCTTGTACTATCAAGGATGATGTGAGTACTTTTTGTACTCCCCAGTATTGCTTCACCTTGAAAGTTCCTCCCCAGGCCGGTGTGTGTTTATCCGACAATGTTACAAACACGAACGCGGTGCACAGATTGGATCTAACTCTCCCAGCCTGTTGTTTATGGCGAGAGCCCCACATCTCACATCTGCACTGATTTTATCGTGGTGTTGCTGATTGCAGTGGCTTACAGAGAGCCTGGGCCCCGTCTCCTGGCTTTGCTTACACTCCTGTTGCTTTGCATGTCAGGTTGACTTGGCTCGCCGCGACCGGCTTGTTTACGCTGAGCTCCGCAAATAAGATCTAACCCTCGGCAGCCTCCATCCACGGCCGATGCCGATAGACAGACGTGGAAACTCCAGCGTCACATCAAAGGAGCCGGAGGCCAGGCAGCCCCACATCTGTGGAACAATCTGAGCGAGAGAGCGACGTGTTTCGTAACTCCGCTCCCTGACAATAAGCAGACTGTTGAGGACCTGCAGATCTGCTGCTGGCAGAGCACACGTAAACAGCTCCGGTCTGACATCCATACGTGCCTGTAGTTCTGGATCCAAGGCAAACGTGGAGGGCTGGTAAAGCACGTCTCCCTAACAAACTCCATCAAAGCGGTCTAATGATGCTTAACTTGACTGGATTAAGCACGAGGAGTAACAAGGTGTCATGGTGATATGGAGAAATACACTCTGGGAATCCAATATCCCATAGTTGGGATGCACAGGAATTCGGAAGAGTGACAGATTAGATAGATTAGATAGGGAAAGATCGATATACGGTCCGAATAACAGGAAATTGTGCATTTGTTAGTCATAATTATACCAAAATATGCCAAATATTCTGTAGTAAAAAAAATCCACAAATGCTCTGAATGTCATTTCATGATCAATGCAGACAGCAGGAACGTCTTCCAGAATGACTTTATCCACCTAAACTCTTGGGCCGAGGACACGTGGGGAGGGAAATGTCACCCTGTGATGGCATTTGCTACATCACCTGTGAACGATGATAACGCCGCAGAGCTAAATCAAAGGGGATTGTGAAATTATATAATATTGATCGCTTGGCCTTATCACTCCAGGACAGAGCCCATCCTTCCTGCTCACATTGTCCTCCATTCAAGCTTACGTTCCGCAGATTAAGATAAGGACAAGACACTGGCTAAATCAGTGATACGTTCCATAAACAGAATTATTTATTATTTCTTGTTGCGTGCGCGACTTAGTTATACATTTGTAGATTTTGTCATCGCGGGACAAACCGTTACTCCAGCCTTATTTCTACTACTTTATGTAAATGAATTCATGTGTTGTGCTCGCCCGTAAATTAATTGATGTGATAGTGTGAGATTGTACATATGTTGTAATTAGTTCAAATGAAGCCCCTCTACTCCTAATCAAATATTCTCTTTAGCATAAAGAAGGAGTATAAGGGATTTTCTGTGGGGTTCTCTACGCACTTCCTGATACCGAGTTAACGAGGATACCGCTGGAGCGTCAGAAGTCTAAAAATATCACCTCAGCGCTCTTTCCCTGCCCTAATTCAGATGGTTTGTTACAGCCTGCGAGTGTGAGCTTCTTATAGAGAACGCACAATACAAAGAGCCCCACTTCGTTTATAATTGTGCGGACCAGAGTGCAAACCGGGTCTGAAATTTGAAAACACCGTAAGGCATCATTTCAGACGTGGAGTTCTGACTCAGTTGTTTCCATGTATGATGGATTCAAGTGAGTAATTTCAATAGAAGAAGCAACTGGAATGTATATAAGTCTTATTCAGTGTCAACATTTTCTGTATTTTGCCACAATACATTTTCATAAAACATTTTTTGAGTTGCAATTACAATTGGCCTCACCTCTCCTCATTTTAAGACCAACACACCCATGTGTATATGGTATTTACACAGGGTGGGCGCTGGGCAGTGGTATTAATTACGATTAGTTGCAGTTTTACACATTGAAACATTTTTCAAGAACCATTACCAACCATTACCAAATTAACCACATGAATGTTAATGGGTTGAATCAATCACTGGGATTAACATTAAAGAATCATAAGTAATCACAGTGTCTGATTGCAGTGCTAAAACAGCAGCTGTTGAAACATCTTGATTTTGAATAAGGCTGCGTTGATCCGATTTGATGAACTCATGTTGGTTTCGGGAGGTTTTTTTTGTTTCGTTTTTCCAGTGGCTGCAAAATTCATACATAATGCATAAGGCATATTTTGTTGATTCCTGTTTTTAAACATATCGCTCTTGAAAAAATATTTCATTGGGTAAAATGCAACTAATCGTAATTAATAACTCAAATCTTGATGTTAATTGTGATTTTTAAAATGTTATTGTTTTGAGGCCCTACTTTAAAATGCATCAAACCATGAGCATGTTCTCACTTGCAGTGCAAAAATAAAAACTACGTCTATATGTGCTAGTTTGTGAACTCAATTTCCACAGGGTAGTTACAGTCTGGGATGAAGATGATCTTATTTGACACACCTTGTTTGTGATTAGTTCTATAAAGTTTGCACCATAACCTAAGTCATAAGTCTCAATACTCCATACTTGCAGTATGTCAAAAGAAAGGCTGCTTGATATTGAACATCTTAATCACAAATCAGGTATCATTATCGCATCATCCAACAGATTATTACATATCGGTGTTTTTCTCTTTATATTCTGCTGAAATTGAGTAAACCCCACAAATTCTGTGCACATAATCCGATTGTGGCATTGGGATTGGGTTTTGGGTGCTTATGTGAGTGTGTGAGTTGGTGCACTTCGGACAATGTCGTACACGGTGCTGAAGGTGGCAATTGGACACAGCTGTGTCTAATTTTCACATCCGCAGCTGATGAAGCAATCAGGCAGGAACCGATTTAGATTCGTAAAAGACAAAGACTGCAGAGATGCCCGCTGGATGCAGGCTGAAGAAACCGGGAATCTGTTATTCGGTTTTTCTTTTTAAGTTTTCCGAGTAAAGTAATAAAGGCAAGTGTGCATCGATGCCAAGTGAACATGTCTGGCTGCGTCTCCGTGACTCTGAGGAGGAAGGAACCGTTACAACGATCAGATTTATTTGTACGCACGGCCGATCAACGACAACGACCCATCTTCTCTATTTCTATTTCAATGAAAACACAAACATTTATGATGATGGCAAACACTGTTATGATATGTCTTGCTCAAAGTTTGCTCAAAGTTTTAGGGGAAGTTACCAACAAGGAAACAAGGCATCTTTGTGCCTCTCAGAGCTCATCCTTGATTCAAGAAAAATAAGGAAATATAGTCCTGAGCGTGTTTAGCAGCGATAATTTATTATTTTAGGCTGGGTGGTATTTTTATAAAGCAGTCATAGCTGGGTGATGATGTCATTTATATGTGCTTCCATTTAGGAATGGCTGGACCGCAGGAAGGTGAGAACTGAGCCCTGTGTCACTCTTATCAGCCGGATGCGTCACCAAAGGGGATTAACATAGATCAGACTGGAATTAACACAGACGTCGAGAGGGAAATTAGCAATGTTAGGTGGCAATCTGTTCAGGTAATTAACTCCACATAAATAAAGCTGAGGCACACCGGGTGAGTAAATCAATATTTATATATCTAGCTATATATACATATTAGTCCAATTACAAGGAGAGAACAACCTCGCTGAGAAAAAGCAACACATATGTTCTAAACCTCATAGACTCTCATGTTTGCATAAACATGAAGAGCACACCTCATAATAATAATAATAATAATAATAATAACAACATGTAGCCTGTCGTCCTGTATGTAGCTGACGTGTTTTGATTGTTTATGTGTTCATAAGAAGAATATCAGGATCGTTAGGTTGATAGATGTTTGATGTACAGAAAAGGAATGACACGGTTCCTTTACCATCACCTTTCTTTGAGTAGACCATTTGGAGGTGGTCTCGGCCGCATCTTGCGTGTGCGTGCCTGAACGCAAAGCCTCCTCAGGATTGCAGGAGTACATTGAAGGACCACCAACTCAGCTGACGGCCACTGTGAGGCGAGCTCTGATCACAGGAAGCGTTCCTGGAGACGCATTTTCATGCCAGGTGTGGAAAGACGTACTTGAAGGAGGAGCTCAGGTCGCCCAGGATTGGTCTGAATCCCCCCAATGTTATGGATTATGCATGATGTAAACAGGTAATATACACTAGCATTTCAGCTTTATTGGTGGAAACAGCACCATCTATCTATTAGGGTGTGAACACACCAAAACGTAAAACCAAAAAGCTAGGGGAGGCTGAAAGCCACATAGGGCTGATGAGCTGGTAGATAATTAACTCAAAGTGGACGATTCTTCAGATAACACGTGGTCATTATATCAAAAGATATTGTTCATGCTGATGCTCTATAAATACAGAGCCTTTTAAGTGACCAACCGTCAGATTACATGAACGCAATTCAAATTTGATCCTGATCCAGCAGATAAGACGAGAGGCCATTCTAAAGAGAGCAGATCCTGAAAAGAGAATCAAGCTTAGCAGGATAAAACTGACATTCTGCACGCCACAAATGCTCCTTGTCAAATATTCATCACATCCCTTTGCCTCACTGTTTCATTCCAGCTTCAATAGTAATAAATACATTAGTGGATAAAAGAAAATCAAATCAGCTCCCAGAGGGAGCCTGTGAAGCCTCACAATCTCTCTGCTGTTTGTACTTAGGAAAAATCTATTAAAAATTCACAGCTGCCATAGATTTATTATTCATACGCACATCTTTTTCAATTCATCGATGGGCCGGCACATGTATGAGTTAGTCGATTAAATCAGCCAATCGGCAAAGGAGGAGAAGGTAGAAGCCGGGAGCAAATACTGTGGGAATCACGGTCAACTCCAGCAAAACGTTGATCGATTTAATAGGAGTAATAGTAGTAATAATTGATTGATTAAATAGGAGTAATAACAGTAATAATTGATTGGTTTAATAGTAGTAAGAACAGTAATAATTGATTGGTTTAATAGTAGTAAGAACAGTAATAATTGATTGGTTTAATACTATTAATAACAGTAATAATTGATTGGTTTAATAGAAGTTATAATAGTAATTGTTGATTGATTTAATTGTAGTAATAAATGTAGTAGTTGATTTATTTAATAGAAGTAATACTAGTAAGAGTTGATTGATTTAGTTGTAGTAATAATGTAATAGTTGATTGATTTAGTCGTAGTAACAATAGTAATAGTTGATTGATTTAGTTGTAGTAACAAGAGTAATAGCTGATTGGTTTAATAGTAGTAATAATTGTAATAGTTGATTGATTTAATAGAAGTTGTAATAGTTGATTGATTTAAGAGATGTTATAATAGTAATAGTTCATTTGTTTTAACAGTAGTAATAATAGTAATAGTTGCTTTATTTAATAGTAGTAATAGTAGTGATAGCTGATTGACCTAATAGTAGTAATAATAGCAATATTTGATTGGTTTAATGGTAAGTCTTAAAAAAAGCTAACAACACACACTGGCATATTAATCATAATGATAAACGACTAAAAGTGAGATCCACTATTTGCTGTTTTTCTTACAAAGACTCGGAACCTTGGGGACTTATTTAGCTCAGTTAACACATATTTTTGCTGTACTTGTTTGTTTTTTGAGCCGTGTGCGTACACTGGGTATTGTCCGATGCAGAGTAGGTTTAGGGTGTGTGTGTGTGTGTGTGTGTGTATCTTTCTCTCATCCCCTCATTAACATCCTTTGGCACAAACCCGTCTCTCTTTATTTCCTCTATCTTTTCTCTTCATCCACCTCTTGTCTTTCCGTGTATGTGTCAGACTTGTCCGGGGGCCGGGGTGAATCGTGGATCATTGACCGATAGATTCTTGAATTTTGACAGATCCTCATCTGCTATTTATCATTTCATCTTTACCCATCTGTCTGCCAGTCAGCATGCTCGTGCTATAGATCCCTTATGGCTCGGCAACAGAAACCATTGAAGTTCTGCAACGCAACCTCTCCTCTGTGCTTTGCTTATAGGATCCACAAGCAGACCTACAAAGATGCGATTGAAGTGAAAGAGTCAAGTCAATCTGAGCTCTCTCACTTTAATGCACAGACACACACGCACGCACACTCACACAAACACATGTGGGTGTTTCGTCTTGTAACATCTGAGATTCTTCAAATGCTCTTTTAAAAAAGTTTCTTGCCAACCACATCAGTAGAGGCGAAACTTGTGAAAGGGTCTGCCAAGTAAGACGCAAACATGCAAGAACACACATACTACGCTCAAACACCTACCTCCAGGTCCCTCTTCCATGAGAAGAGTGTCCTTTCTTCCTCCTCCTCCTCCTCTGCCAACTCTTTCTCCTTATTGCACTTTTATTAAAAAAGTCAATCTGTGTGGTGCCCGCCTTACATCTGCTCTGGGGAAAGTAGTGCAGCCTTAATGGAGGATCAATAGACGGAAGATTAGTCATGCTCAGGTGGAGGGGTGATGAATATAGTTTAGCAGATGTTCCATAGAAAGATAACTGACGTGTTCTGCTGTGTGTAGGCATGTGTTTGAGCGTCTGGAGGTGTATGTGAGATACCAAACAGAGAGGATTCCTGGGGGAGCCGTCTTCATCCTCCAGGCAGAACAGCTCTGGAGGAAGCGTTTCACACTTTTAAAAGCATTGAAACCCGAACGACTGATAGACAGCAGCGCTCATGCTGAACTAACGCCTTCGTTTAGCCTTAATGTGTTGGCCTTGTAAGGCAGGATAGCTGTAACGTGTCTTTGACCGAAATGGATGATAGTGTGTGTAAGCACGTCTCAGCCCTCTGCTGTATAAATGTTCCTTTTATCTCTGAGGCGTGGTGCTTCCCAGATAAGATAAGATGACTCTGTCCAAATCCCAAAACTAAAAGCATGGGGGCGAAGGGCAGCGCCGATCGTGAATGTTGTTCACATCCGCAGCTGCTTCCAGATGTCATTCCAGCTAAGCACCACTAGGGGGCGAATATAGTCGGAAAAGAGGCCGAAATGTTTTCCTTGCAGGCTTGGATCAGAGGAAAAAATGTATGGCTGGATGACAGGAATAAAATGTCAAAGCATCATTGTTGTTTTCTTCTTACTTCCATCGTGCAGACCAGCTCTCCATTCACACAAAGAACAGAAGGTTGAATGAAATTTTGAGTGAATCCAGAGAGAAATACAAAGCCTCTAATGGACGTTTTGCAGAAAAAAGCCTGAGTAAAAAAGGAAATGACCCCAAAAATAATTAGCATTGTTATTTTTTTTGCTTTGTTTGGAATCTTTTAGTGTTTGCATCATTTGACTTCTGTTCACGTGAGATAGCACTCATGTTGGCCCAAGATATAACACTACATTACAAACATTAGAGCCTAGTCTTTAATAAACGTGGCACTTTTCCATTTCCACATTAACAGTTTGTCTTTGCTTGCACACTGTAGTAATAATAGATAATAACACAATAATATTACTTCAACAGTTTTAAGAAATGATCTCAGCGCCGGTTGCTGTGCATGCTAGCTATGCGTGACCTATACAAACACGGCTATACATAGATGACAGGGGAATTTATTTAATACCATTGACATCATAACGCGTCATAACACCTGTGGAAAGCCTTTTTTTCCATATGTCTCTTTTTGAGTCTCCATAGAGAAGGATAAAGAAAACCATCACAGTACACAACACAGACTGACCTGCTAAACCACGTCCACCACACCAGCACTCTGACGCCATACGTTTTGGCTCTGCGCCACAATTCCGCTGTAATTTCTTCCATTTTTTTTTTTCCACATCTGTTGGCAGGGTATGAAGAGGATTTTGATGGCTGGAGATGCAGATGTTCCTCCACCTGCAGGTCGCTTCAGTCACGCCAGTTAAGAGAGCTTTATGTGGTATGTTAAAAGCACATCCCTGTCAAAGGAGGAGCAGCTTGGATGTTTCCAAAGTCACTATTTCAGACAGACAGCAGGAAAGGTGTGAAGAGGAAATATTATGCAGCCTTTGGCCTCCTCAGGAAGTGATTTATACACAGGGCGGTACAGTCAAAGAGGCTTTATACTGTTAATGTGTCCACGTCCAGAATAAAGCACCGGACATCAACACACGGTCCTCAAAAAATCAGCACTTTACAGATTGCAGGGATGATTTTACAGTTAACTCGGAAAAAATAATGGAAAATGACATATCCAACATTTTCCATCTTTCAGTATTTTTTCTATGTCTTTTCTCCTAGAATTGTGGATCAAATGGCAAAAATTTTACGTGTGGAATGCCAGGACCGAAACAAAGAAAATCTATGTTTGGTTTGTTTGTTTTTTTGAATAATTCCCTTTAATTGGCTATTAGCTGAGTGGGCGTGGCTAAATCCCCAAAAAGCACCATATCTTTATTCTAACCACACTTGTTGGAGATGACTCATGGGGTGGGTTATCGTTATCTCAATCATCAGGGAGAGACCTAATTGGAGGACTGTTTGGCTCTTCTTGTTTATTTATTTAGATTCTAAGTTAGATAGTTTAGCCACTTTGCTTCCTGCCGGTCAGGTAAAAAGAAATAGAGGCCATATCTCACCAACTGTTTGCCGTAGTGACACAAACATTGGTTGCCCACTTCTCTCCCGTCTCCTTACTACGCCCAAGAACCTCCACATGTGAAACATCCAGATGAAGCTGGATGTGAAGCCGAATCTACAGCTTTGGCAAAGACGAGAGACCCTGAGACTTCTCGTGATCCGGCCTGTAACGTGTGAACAAAGCCAATGAGGAGGATTCCAAACAGGAAGGGAGGCAGTGGTTGGCGTGTAGCATCTCTCTAAGTGCTTTTTTGGTTGTTCCCATGTTTTTTTTTTTTTTTCATAGCTATTTCGGCTTAGGAAACTTCTTGTTTTGATTTTCTCACTACAACCCCCACATATTTCTGACCAAAGAGTGGAGCAAATGTTCTCACATGGCTTTTTGCAGCTTTGTCAGTTTTAAATGTAGTCCCTGTTTTGGGAAAATAAGTCCCGAAAAGTCTGAAAACACGACACTGCAACTACCGTCGGCAGACCGTTTCTTACCTTATTTTATTCATTGTGAGACCTGTGCTGTTGTGTGATGTCATCGCCATAAAAATTGAGGATGGCAGCTCATATTATTGATCCATGAGAAAATACTCTTGGAGTGTCCCTGTGCTTTACAAGGACAAACTGTATGGGTCCACCATTAACTCAATAACAAGCCGAGTGTTAGTAGAAAGTCTCAAAGTTTCTCTCTTGTCTCTCCTCACCTCTCCTTGCTCATTGGATATGTTACGGCAATATTCACCAGCGATTTGTGGCAATTTTTAAGTATAAATGAGTGAATTAGTGCTTCTTGATGTTTACTATACATGGACACTGAATCTTTGTGTTAATGCTCCTTACGTGTGACCACAATAAAGAAATACACATAAAAACATGAAAACTGTTTGATCAGGCAGAGAGATACACAAACATAAGGAGAGCTTCACTCTCCCACTGTTTCATTCATTAGTAGGTATTTCACAAGACAATGCAAGCCTGGAAGCATTTGTCCACATTTGTCACACACTATGTTTTATGATCGGATTAGAGCAGAGATACGTCCATTAAACACGCTTAATGAAGTATCGGATTTATCTGTCACAAACACAAGTTATCACTATAACCTTCAGTGTTAGTTAATTACCCAGCAAAAACAATACGGTGAGGAAAAATGGAACGTCTCTGACGATGATTTGTGGTGATTTTAGTCAATATGGTATCAGTTTTAAGCAAAAGGAGATGAGTTGGCAGTATAGCATAGAAAAAGACAGTCATCCAGTATTCAAGTATCCAATATCTGGATATTTCTGAAGATGAATGTGGATGACATCGCTCTATCGAACGAAAGTCAATTTGCTACATAATTTGCGATAATATCAAAGGTAAGCCCTCTCCTAATGCCGGCGGACGTCCTTTTTTACTTTCCCAGATACAGCGTACAGGTTGCCACGAGCACATTCACACACGTTTCGCACACACAAACCAATTACAGAAGTATTTGGGGAAAATTGCTTGTTTTCATTTCGCTGCATCCACCAAAGATAGTAAAGCTGAGAAAGCTTTGGCCAGCTCTCCCATTTTTCCCTCTGTGTCTCTGTCCTGCCCTTGAAAAGGAAAAGGACAGGCTCAGACAGCCTGGGAACGGCTAACAACTAGAGGATCGGAGCGGTGCTACATCAAAGGCTACCCCATTTGCACAGCAGCTTACACACACCCACACATACACAAACACCGGCTTACATATTTGGGGTTGCTTTCTCTGAAGTTCATTGCGACTGGCAGAACTATTACCCTCTTTGACAGCATGTGTGTGACTCAGCTACAAGGGGGGAGAGATGTTCAGCTCGCAAACAAGCCAAAGTTAGAAACCGTTGGAACCCAGCCCGCATTATCAGGAGCAATTTGACAATTTTCTCTTATGTCAGGATGTTGAGAGCAAGTTTCTTGCATGTGAAAAGGGTTTAACACTACCAAAAAGGCATTGTGTGTGGTAAATAGCTTTCACAAGTCATTCTCTGTGACGTGTGGTTTGAGTTAGTGGAACAAAACACCAAGAATCGTAAGTAGATGGATTAGTGGACATCTCCTCCCACATCCTCTGATCTTTCACTGCAGCCTCATGAGAAGGAAGCCCCCTTCCCCGGCCATTTAGTACACTTAATCTGAAGTGGCAATATTAGAAGCCTGAGTTGGTGCCAAGACAAATGCAGCTATAGCGCACACAACTGGCTGCTCCCAATAGTTCCTGTTACCATGTTGGCAAGGGGAGAGGGGGATCTCATACGAGCGAGCGGCTGGAGGAGAGTGGAAACGAGCGAGGGAGGAACGGGCAGATTAACGTGAGAACAGAGGAGGAGTGTATCGTGTGTGGGAGGGACAGATGATGGATACAAGATGTGTGAAGATCCGTACGGAGGATGAAAGAGCTGAAGAGTCATATTGAGTTATTGGACTGAGACTTTGAGCAATATGATAATAACAGCAGAGCATCAAGGAGCAGAGGTCAGTGTGACATCATCAAAGAGGGGTTTAAAGTGCAGTTTCACCTTAAAAGTTAAGGTGGAGAAAGACTCTGATCTGCCTGTGCCCCGTTGTTACTTAAGCTGGCTGGAAAGACTTCATTTCAAGGGCAGTGTTGCTCAAAACATGAAATCTAAGTCCAGTTAAGTAGGACCTTAATGAAGACGGAGGCCACGGTGGTTAAGGTGGACGCAGAAACGGACTTTGTAGTGAAGTTGAAGTCGCATTCCGGCATCTAACTGGCGGTTGGATACAAGTGGTCTCACCACATGTTGGAACCATTACATGATGTCATGGTGGTACAATTTCCCACCAGCGCCTGCATGTGTGAGAGGAAGTGATGTCAAAGGCTCTGTCTGAGCCCTGCAGATGGCACTGTGAAGATACTATCTAAACAATGTGTGTGTGTGTGTGTGTGTGCGTGTGTGTGGGTGGGTGTGTTTGTGTGTGAGAGTCTCTGTGTGTGTGTGTGTGTTGTTAATGTCAACAGACACACTCATCAGTTGGTTTATTTCCAAAACCTCAGTACTGTACTAAGTAGATTTCCCCGGTCTCACATCATCTCTACAACAGGGATTAGATGTGAGTAATCCCTTTTGTAGAGTATGGGTTGTTTATTTTGAAAAGTTTGAGAAGAAATAAGATTTTTGGCTCATTTATCCTTAACGTTAAATATGGGTGGAGCCTTCTGTCCGTACTCTAAGTTCATTTTGTCTCTATTTGTGCACGTTGTCTCAAAGTTGGCGGATACGGTTGAAATGGAGCATCGGTAATGATGCGGGCAATGTTGGCAATAGTTAGACCAGCGAGACACAAAGAAGAAGACAAAATGGTCATGCGCTAATTCTCCGTCCTAACCGCCTTCACTCGGCTACGATGCTGTCTCGGATTTTGCCGCTTTCTCAACAGTTACATAACCGCGATTTTCCTCTACCGTCGCCATGTTTGTTGTTGCCGGAAACTTTTGACTGAACTATTCTATAGTGAATAACCTGCTTAACATCAAAGTGAAGGATGCATAAAAGCAAAAGGGCAGTGACGGTTACATCGTTTCAAAAGGACGTATTTATTTTGGTACGTAAGTCAGCCTTTAGAGGCAGCACTGGAGGTTGCCCAACCTGTCAACATGTGTTTTGTGGAATTTAAAAAAGGCTTACAATCGTGTTCCCCGAGGTGGTTTGTGGGAGGTGCTGCAGGAGTTATCGGTGCCAGAGCCACCTCTGCGAGCCATTTGGTCCTTGTTCGCTCCAAGTGAGAGCTGTGTGTGTATCAATCCGTGTAAGTCACGCATGTTCCAGGTGGGAATCGGACCCGCCCAGGTTGTGCTTTGTCTCCTTTCTCGTTTTTGGTTTTCCTGGATAGGATATCCAGACATAGCCAGGGTCTGGACAGTGTCCAGTTCCGTGACATAAGGTTGGCATCTGGCTATCTGATGATGATGTCATTCTTTTGACACCATCACACTGTGATCCTCCATGCACACTTGAGGAGTTTGACCCCCAGTGATCCGGGAAGACCTCAAAGTACAACCAACGCTGCCCCCCGTGGACTCAGTTGCAGCAGTTCGGGCATCTTGTAAGGACGACTCCTGGACGCCCCCCTTTGGAGTTGTACCAGGCACGTCCAACTGGAAGGAAACCCCAGGTCAGACTCAGGACACACTAGTTAGATGACATGTCTCCGGTGGCTTGGGAACGTCTAGGGATCCCCCATAAAAGTATAGAGGAAGTTGTTGGGTCGCCTGGGCTGTTCTGTTGGCCCTGTTACCATCACGACCCCGACCATGAACAGAGCAAACACACAGAAAAACTGTGATGTATTCAGCCTCATTTGTTGATTTTTTTTTCCAGAAAGGTGTCATGGTTTTAGGGTGAACCTCTCATTTGGTGCCAATGAATTTACTCAACCAGCTCCAATCGAAACATGTACGATACCATGTTGTCCATATCTGCATAATATGGTGCATCTGCACTAGCATAGTGCAGAAAAAATATATATTTGGACTACGGATACACTAATGTTTATGCTGAGATTTTGCTGACTCAGCAAAGAAATGATTACTTTGACGTTTTTAATTGTGACACCAAAAACGGAGACCTTCTCGGCCTTGGTACAGCCACGAAGTCCAATGGGTGCCCTTATAGTCTGTTCAATATTCAGTACTTACTTTGGTACTTCTTTTTCGAGCTCATTTGCATTTTCTCACCGTTTGCGGAAATTTGGGCAGAAAACAACAACAAATGGTTCCTCTTACAAAGAATCCCAGGTAATTTCAGTTTTTTTCATGTTACTCAATTGACCCTTATGCAATGAAAATATCATATTAAATTACAAGCATGTCCGTTCTTTCGTGTGGCACAGATCATGAACTTATTGAAGCTACGGAGAAACGACATGATCATGTTGTTCTGCTGCTGTGGACTTCATGGAGGATAAATACTGTACATATTTGTCTAGATGGAATAATGCTGCGTGGTATAGTACCATCGTGAGAAACAAAAATAACTTTCCACAGCCCTTTACGTTCACGTACCGATGGAGTAAATTGCAACTAAAGCCTTGCACAGCACCTCATAAAACAACACACAGGCTCAGAACTCCCAGGTGTTGTTCTGTTTGCATTTCAAACGCATATTTATTTGCGTGTAAACTGGTTGAGCGCTTAATCATTACTTTCAGGGGAAGAGGGAGAGGAAATGCAGTGGGACAGTAAAAGTGGATTATTTCGCAGGAGGAAAAAAAAAAAAATGGGTGGTAGTAGGAGGAAAACAGGAGAGGCAGGCTTTGCAGGAATCAATGTTTTTTTTTCCCCCAGAGCTCCACAGGGATTTACGCTGAGTGATCTGAAGTGGTGCCCTGCTGTGCAAACCTGAGTGCTTTGACTCCACATAAAACCATTCAATCACAGAGCACCGTGTTCTGCTAAAAAGCCCCTTATGAGATCATTACCAAGGATGAACAAACAGCCACTAATGAAAAGAGCCAGACTGCGTTTGCCGTGAAACAAATATGGAAGACAAGCTGGATTTGGGAGTTTCAGCCTCAGATTCGTGAGCTTGGTCGACAAGCAGAGAGGTTACAGAGATGAGATAAATGGCTGTGAAACTAATGACCTTTAGGTGGTACAAACCTTAAGGAGCTCATTTGCTTCATCCACCTGATAGTCCAAGTATCAGGTTGTCCAAGTTGTGTATATATCATCAATCCAAGGATGGATGGACTGGATTTCTATAGCGCTTCACGATGTTTGCCTCACATTCACCCATTCATACATACATTCACACACCGACAGCCCAGGTAACCATGCAAGGCTCACTTGCGTGTTGGGAGCAATTTGGGGTAAGGGTCTTGCTCGGGGACCTTCGAAATGGAGGAGCAGGGGATCGAATCCAGCCACAGATCCATGAGAAATGAGAAACTGTTGACATTCCCAGTGGGATAACGTTAGAACCGCACATCCTTAGTGTTTGTTGCCTCTGTGATGTCCTTAAATTGGGATAAGATAAAAGATTAATAGCTACCTAAAGACAACCTAGATGTTAAGAAACTAACAGGTAATTGTGAAACGCACGATTACACATTTAGAGTCAATCTGCTGTTGCCGGTGGTCGCTCAGTGTCGGTACATTGATGCCTTCTGCTTTCACTCTTCCCCTGCTGTTTTCTGTCGTTGTCTTTTGGCCTTCCTGCTTTATTATGATAGGTACAGCAGAGATACAGACAGGAAGGACAGGGGTAGAGAGAGAGGATGGCCGGAATCAAACCTGCGCCGCTGCAGTATGTGGCACGCGGTTAAACAGTTGACCCAGGGCGCCCGCCAAACTGGGAATCCCTGAGATACTTCATTTTACATCGTCAGTGTCATGTGATACAGGACTTGGCTTGGCTTCCAGGGAATGTCAGGTCAGACACGATTTATGACAAATATGAAACGTGGTATGAAAAATGCAAATCAGCACAGTTACTCAAAACAAAAACTTAAAATCGTTCCAAAATTGGATTTTTTAAAACAATTGTATTGAAGGATTGTCACTTTAACATTCCGAGATGAGTTTTTTCTTGTTTGTTTTGGTTCTGTTTGTGTTTTTGGCAACAGAAGATGAAGCATTACATCAGCTTGGCACAGTAATGGAGCTGCCGAACAGTGACTAATTACCGCAAATTTGACCACTGAACAACAAACACGGACCGGCAACTTGTGTTTTGCGTCTTTGAAGTCACTTTAATAGTTATGGAGATGGATCCAGATGAATAATATGTTACATTTATTACTGTTTTAGAGTATAAATCACGAGAACATGAAAATTGACAGTTCCTCCTGTTAGCTGTCTTTGATTATGACGTCACTGTATGTGAGGATGAAAGAACATGTGTACATGAAGATAGTACAGAGATACAGATACTCTAATGATGTGACACAGGTTTCTGACTTGATGAGTGAAAACTACTTTCTGACACACTGTGCGTTCAGATTTGACATCACAAACAGTTCAGTAACTGAGCCACGTGCGCCCTTTAGCAGTCTCAATCGCTGCTCATGCTAACTCGTCAGTACAGTCACATTTGTCACTACTTGAGATACAGGCTGAACTCTGCCGACTTCAAACGAACCCGGGAGGACGTTACAAATTAGCCCCAGAGCTCCTGACCAAAACAAGTTCCCCTTTCTTTGTGTGACTGAGGACCTGGGAACATGAAACCAGAAACGGTCGTATTGACAGTTCCTCCTGTTCCTCCGCACACACAAACATCGTTAGGATAATGATGCCATCCATCAAAGAGAAACGGTAACAAGGAGCAGCCCCCATGCAAAGTGATACCGCAGCTTTAAGGCCCCCATAATACACCTGCATGTTTCCACAACAGTGGATAACTCCCATTTGTGAGCCAACTGCTTTTTAAACACTTACCGGCTGACTTTGCCTTGCCGACGTCTGTACTTACCTAAGAAGACCTTTAACGTGTGTCAGAAATCTAAACACTTGTCTGACCTCTATCAGGGTGCCTTTGTTAAGTGTTTATACTTTTGCTTTATGAGACATTTTGCTATTGCTGGAATAGTTTCTAAGAACCAGGATAACAAGAACCCTTCATTTCACATTTCGCTCTCACAGTATTCTGCCTGCGCATGTATAATGTGAGAACAAACAGAACACACAGAAATGATCACAATTCAGCTGCCAGCTGTCACAAACAGGTGACACAGAATCTCTGAGTGCCTGGACAACAGGAAGTGTCAGGAACACTGAGAGTAATACACATGTCACCGGTGGATTAAGTAGCCATTCCATGCACAAAGTCTTCCAACTGTGGACATAAATGGGGTGGAACCACATGAAACGGCCAGCAGCACCAGCAGAAGCTCTATCACAGGTCTGCCAGTAAAGACTTTCTGGTCACTGTGCTGTGTGGCCGGGTTTAGAGCCACATGCACAGATTAAAAGCCTAGAAACATTAAAGGGGTCCACCACCTGTCTCGGCCCTCTCTCAGGCCTGAATGAGACCACAGGGAGATCCTCTTCCTCCAGCACACCACCTGCTACCACTACCTCCCCTTTTATGTTGGCCAACTCTTTAAAGATCCCACAATGGCACTTTGTAAGAGTGCCCAGTTTAGCATGGAGGCTACTTGCAAAAACCTCCCCACACTGTGCCGCGACATGCCTTTAACGACAAAACGACAGTTGATAATTACAGCAAACACCCACACGCGTTCATCCTCAGGTGAGACCGTATAAAGCGAAAGACGACTTTATTGTTTTATCTAAAAGTAGTCAAACTTGCGGAAACTGTCCCCGGAGAGATATCGCAAAAGAGATTAATATCCATTGAACTTCTAGCTATGGTTTCTCCCTGTATCCCACCGCAGTTTGAGTCATTAAATCATAGTTTTAAAGGACGTCTTTTGTGTCTTTACGAGCAGATGTCACCGCTGCAATGCGATATTTGTATATAAAGTAACTGATACTTGTAAATTATGACAGCAATGGTTGTCATTACCGCCAGAGAGGCCATGTTTTCAACCTTATTTACAGTATTTGTTGGTTTTGTTTGACTTTGAAAATTATTTTGAGAAACTTGCAGGACAGATGGACTAAAGCAGCGCCAGAATATACGATTTTGGCGCTGCTTTAGATTATGAATTTTATAATAAATAAAGAAAGTCAGCCCTATTATTGCTGAATCGGCTATTTAACGTTTTTAACCAATTTTCCGGCCTAGCGTTAAAGGTGACATGAAAACATTTGGACAGATAACCATAAAAAAATGACAAAGAATGCACCATCTTAGTCGCAGTGAAAATGTAACGTGCCGTTCCTTAGAAGACAGTCAGAGTGCTCTTGGTTTTTGGAATGGATATGTGGGTTGAAGGAGCAGCTTTGGTACATGTATGACACGTAGTGCAGAGATTGGGATGAAAATAAAACGCCGGTTGTGTAACTACAGAAGAAATCGGCTCTGTGGGAAAAGAAGGAGAAACAAAAACTCTGATTTCTGCTCCGTTTCATACACAGATCAGCCTCTCTGAATTTGTCTGTGTCTCTTTGCTTAAGGCACAACTTTCATCTTCTGTTCGCATCCATGACACTTACAAGTCCATTTACTCCGATGGAATAATACCACGAGCAGGAGCTGATTTTTATAGTTTAAGTAAATTACTGAAATAATGAGCAACATAGATTATATAAGAGTCCACTGGCTCCGTAATGCTCCTTTGATGGAAGTTTATCTAACTGAACACAGCACACTGCTAGCAGGAAAAATGGAGAGAGAAAAAAGAGTTTTATGCCAAGTTGTGCTCAGTGTTAAATTTAATGATACAAGTCAGAAAGGCAGAGTTACATCAAAGGCCACTTTAAAGAGGGGATTTTTTTTTCTGCTCAAATAAAAGACAAACTGTCATCATCATTAAACTTGGCCACAGATTGTTTTATCTCTGTTTTGGATGAAGAAAAAAGGATTATTTATCCTCCATTCCTCCCACTGCCATGTAGGTCAGTGTCAGTGAATCAGATGTATCATATATTCGGGGGGAAAATACAGAGCTGCAGCCAGGCCCAGACTGGCCATCTGGCATTTTTGGCACATGCCACTTCACTTTTGAGCCGTTACTTACAGACGAGATTTAATGATAAATATTTGTGAAATCGAATGAATGTTAACTTAACCTTAATTTTAATTTGTGATATGAGAGCCTAATTGGTAATTGGAGATTCCCATTCTTTGGGCCAGTGCAGTGTGTGCAAGTATGGGAAAGGAAATAAATCGACATTAAATCGTGTTGCAGAGAATAGAAGTGAATTTGAAAATTTGAAATATAAATTTTAAAATTTGTGACTATTATTGAAAGACAGACATGTAAAGTTATGATGTACCATAAAATGGATAATACTTCAAATTTAAAGACCTTAAAGGCCTTATTCTGTCTGGTGGTATCCAGAAAATGTAAAAACGGACGCAATGTAATAGCCATAAAAATGACCATTTCAAAATAAGATAACTGGCATTAGTTTTTTAAATACACCAGCTGGCACGATTCAGACACATCCTCAGTCATGAGTGTTTAGGGTGTGAAATCATCAGACATCCTCGTCTGGATGACCCAACCGGGGTGGTGGACCACACAATGGAGCACCTCTATGCCTTTTCTTGCAGCTTCCTAGCTCTACGGTGTCTGACCCTAACCCTGTTCAAACCTGGTTATAACAACCTGACCAATCCAATCTCAAAGGACCAGCTCCAGGTATACCTGTCCACGCCTGGTATTAAAATGTGCCTCCAGGAATGCATCCTGCGATCGGATCTCACTTCCCTGCTCTACCTGCAAATAACTACGCCTTTTCTGACGGCAGTCTGGAGGTGTTTTACTTTATGTTGGCGTTGCAGCCGCATCCCACTGCACTATTCTCAGCCATCTTTTCAAAAAGGTCCTCGTATGTCGATCACCCTGTTGCGATATGAATCATCCAATTCTGTTGTAATCAAATCAGACAGCGTTTTTTGCCCGTTGCTGTTGTGGACTTCCTCCATATTCTTCTGCTTCTTGTTCTATTGTGTTTTGTTGTCAGAGAGTTCCGGGTCCTTACGATGCACATGACGCCGTTGGCGAACAAATCGATACGTACTTCTGTTTACACAGTAAACGTCGGTTAAGTGGGCGGTCATAGGCAGCAGTAGGGCATCAGGTACGGGGAAGCTAAATTTCCTCGTATTCTCACGAGCCAAAATTATCTTAACCCAACAACAGACTGGCACATACAGATAAGAACAAGCTGTCTGTGAGCATTTGATTCAAAATTAGGCCTGCATTCAAATCTATAGACCCTATGTTCATATCCATGATGTCACCAAACTGAGATGACGCAGCTGCAGCACAATAATTCCATTCATTCTTCACACAGATTCATTTATTTATCATCCTGAGGGCAGATATGTTTGTGAGTTGTTGTTTAGGAGGATGACAGCTGTACATACATTTCATATGAATGAACGGGTGTTTGTGCGCCGTGCGCCTGCAGCTGGCAGACAGAGGATATAAAACCCGGACTAATCATGAAGTTTTTTATTTAACCGACGCAGACTGTCGGCTTGGGAAAATTGCTATTCTCAAGCAGGCATGAAAATGTCTGTAAATATTGGGAGCTAAAAGCTGGAGTCTGTTTAACAGAATCAGTCTTAGGATAATCGCGTAAGAACGGTTGTGCAGCCCGGCTCTCCTTAGTCTCCGAGTCGGAGGGTCCTCAGACCAGCACCGCTGGAGAACAGCAGCCAGTTTTACGATGTTTATCCGCTCGAGGGCTCACCTGCCCGGGAGGCTCAACCTGTGTGTGGTGACCCTCATTTGAAGAGGTTTGATTCAGAGATTCTGTCTCCACTTTGTTTTCTCCGTTGTTATTGACTTTGCCTTTGAATGTCCATTTTCCAGACTGTCCTGCCTGGGGGTCCATTGTTTTTCCTTGTGCCTTATCGGACGGCGACTTGGAGGGACCAAAGGAGACGAGGGTCAGATCTTATTCTTGCGTTAGATTTTTTGCGAGTACTCTATAATAATGTAATAGAAGTACTGGAATATAATACTGGAAATTGAAATTACTTAAATGCCCCTCCCTAAAAAAAAAAAAATTTAATTTTCCTGACTAACATACCGAGGGGTTCATTTCTTTTCATTGTGCCTTATTGGTCAGTTATTCTATTTTTGATGTTTTGGGGAAACCAAGCTTCCCCTGGCCTCTTAATAGCTCCGCCTATGTGGGCGGTCCTTCAGTTGGTCCCCAGGAGGCATTGTGGCCAGACCACCTCGGAGTGTGGTCTGAGCCATCTGATCTCGGGACGTGATGAGGATGCATTTGGTGTGTTCAGACTCATGATGCTTACTTGAGATCGGACTTTAATACCAGGTCTGAATGAGGTCCTAGTGTCCGAGGCATCGTCTGCCTTCTGCACAACAAAGACAACTGCCACACACTTTAGATTTATGCCTTCCTACCTCTGGCTTACATCAGACTACAGATACAGATATTAACGGTCATTACAAGTGACCCTTTCATTTAACACAGATCCATCTCAGTGACACAGACCAGAGTGGGTACCATCTGCTGACATACTGTAACTCATAAAGTGCAGCTAGCAGAGCAGCATTTCATCTCACGGGAATGAAATGCGGGGAGCGTGCGGTCATGGACGCGGGCATGTTGGTGAACGTTACGTTAATTCTTGGATCTGCAGACACCCATACCTCCCTCGTTTTGTTTACAGAGGGATAAAAATCTGAATCCATTCTCTCTTCTGCCGGTCATGCAGAAAAGTCTCTGACCTGTGATCTCCTCGTCTGAAATTTCATTGTCCTGTATTGTTTATTCTGCTATGTTTTCGTAATTTCAGTCGCAATCCCAGATTATATATCGGATATAACGACTCAGCACAAGATAGGACAATAAGATAACATGAAATGGGCATTTTGAAGCGTATGACTGCGTGTACGTGCGTGTGTGCACCCATGCATACACAGCCGTCTCAGTCTTGCCTTGACTGGCTGTGTGTGAACTACACCGTTACATTGTGATGTTTCCTCTCATGGATATGTGCACATGTGAACCCGGTCCAAGATCATCAAAGGATGTGCTCCCTGTTCCCCGGCTTGTTCCTTGGGTCCTGCTATTAAATATAAGAAGATCAGGTTAAGTGATCAAAGACCCTTGGTTTCAGAGGCTTAAGTGTTGCTCCATTTCATCAAAGGCCAGTATTCTTTTTAACCTCCATTACCTCAAGGTAACATAAAACTATCAGGTAATGGAGCTTTACCTTCCTGTAAATACTGTACACGCTTTTTCAGTGGGAACCAATATGAAAGAGGATATAATGACACCAAATGGCAGATTCCTTTCTCACATGCCTCCAACCTCCGACAACAAAGGCACCTGTCTCTTTTATCTGCAAAAAAAGAACAAAAAAAAAAACTGAAAAACAATACAAACAGACTTCAAAAGCACATCCGGCTGACACTTGGTTTTTCCTCTGACCAGAGTGTTTACCAGACAAGCATACATCACACCACTTTGGGGCATTGTGCTGCCACTAACCTGTTTCCTCTGCAGCCTCTGGTTAATTGTCACAACATGTGTCCTTCTAAACAGCGACGAGGGAGCTGTGAGCCTCAGCTTCCTGTCAAAGATGAATGCTTCGGTGGTTCGGTGTGAACACAACTTTAAGACATTTGATCCACGGTCCTCAGAACGAACTCATGTATGCAAATGATCTTACAGAATAATACATTGGTATTGTACTGGAGGTTGAATACAGTATACACTTGTGTGTCATATTCAGGGCTTGGCACCGTTACAAACAAATCTGTTTCCAGAATAAATAACAGTATTTTGGGTTTCCTCACCTCTTCTCTTGTACTGTAAACAAAGCTTACAACAGTTTTGAACATTACACAGATACTCCTTGCATCAACTTCTTGGACAGATTCACCAAGTGTCGATCAAGTATTTCATTCATTTTGTACCTTTTCTGTCCCATTGTGACGTTTCGTGGTGGAGTCCACTCAAGAGGCAGCTGCTGCAGGTGTAGTGTGCAGCACAGTGGATGAACCCAACCTTAAACTGGTAAATATTTACTAATGACCATCCAGAATCCAATGGAAGGAGCATAGATGACAAGCAGGTAATTGATTCCCCTCAAGGTGCTCATGTGTTTCTCTTGGCCAAGCTGTTTAATGGTAAAGCGAAGGTTTTATTTGAAGTCGTGTCTCTGGCGCTGTAGTTTAGAGTATCCTTTTGCACGCCAGCTAGATCCTGACCAGATGGAAAGAAGGCCTCTCATTCTCTCTCTCGTTCCCTCTCTCTTTGTCTTTCATGCTCTCTCATCCCTCTGTGTGTGTGAAAGAGAGAAAGTGTAAGAATGTCCATTGAAAACAGACAGATTCCATCCCAGACATACGGTCAGCATCTGTCGGTGTGCACCTATAGAGGACTTTTTGTCCATTTTGAGACAAATATCACTACAGCGGTGGCAGTGTCAACAAGCGGCGGCCCTGTTGACCCGTCTTCGAGCACCTTACTGGTGCTTCGACTGACCCTGTGTGCACGAATCCCCACCAAGGTCCAAGAGAAACGAAAATCACCCACGAGTGTTACGCTAATAATAACAACGACCGTGTTGTTATCTAATGAAGAAGTCATTATATAAGCTCCGACAGTGTTGCGAACCTGAGATCTTTGCCCTCAAAGGTTGTGCTGTAACTTAAAACACAACGCTCCTTCTCTCTTAGTTATAGCACTGCTGCTGGCTCCTCTACACTCTCTCGGTCTCCCTCTCAGTATCTGCTGCCAGTTGGCCGCATGCCACGTTCTGCTACATGCTTTCCATGTAAATATTCCATACAGGTCTTTGGTATCTGATGACGTCGCAGCATTAATCGCGTGTCCTTCGAAGTACCATCGATCTCGTTTTGTCGCCGACAACAAATAGCACGCATTTTATTACTTGGTAAACATTTTACGTTTTTGCCAGATCCTTTCAAGTTTGTCCTCAGCAGCGTAGAAAAAAACTGTACGTGCTATGATCCGTCGCCCACTCTCTCCCCATCCCTCATCCCTCTCCTCTTCTATCTAATCCCAGACGTAAGGGAGTTGGACACTTCAAAAATTCCAAAAGTTGGATGTGTAAATAGCTCCAACCACATCTAAGGGAGCGTCAGAAGTAGCACGAAAACACCACGTCAGGGCAGGAAAGTGTGTGTGAGAGAGAAATGCTGTATTGTTCAATATTAAGGAGGAGAAATCAAACCCTGTGACACAAATTCCATACAAGAGGTTGCGGAAAACATAAAAGTGATTTTCTGACAGAGTTTATGGGAAAGTAAACATGGGAGTCATGCACAATTTCCAAGAAGTGTTTTGATCTCTGTTACTCTGGAGAAATTTTCAAAGGTCATTTGATCGCTTTTGGGCCCATTAAGCGATTAAACATTGACATGTTCGCTAATGGCCACGAAATGAAGAGGCCGAGCAAATGCTCAGACGGGGCGCTGACAACACAGTGACCCGTAGTGACCATCGCTGCATTTTGTGACTCGACCTCTCTCTTTCATGTGTGTGACGTGTCCTGTGCTTTTCCAGGAGACAACATCAAGGCACCATGGTCCGATTAGGAAGCTGCTGGCAAACAATACCAGGGCTCGGTGCCATCTCCAGCTGCTTCCTCTCAACAAAGGCCCTCGTTGAAGTGGATTGTACTTATTTATTCCTCTTTTATAGGGCTGACATGAAAGACAGGGCTGTTTATGTGTGTTTATTGTAAGTTGAGTTCGCAATAGAAACCTTAAGGAAGGCTTCCTAAGTGAATCAAAGTCCGGGTTGTGCGTTCGATGCTGGTACCAAAGTGGCCAGAAGATGGTGGTATAGCATAAACCGACTGTGCACTGGGATCAGCTGGTTACCCCGGAGTTAATCAACTCTGCATGTGTGTGTGACGTAGGTAGGTTTTACTGTAAGTGCTCTCTAGTCATGATTTTAATAAACACTTATAGTAAGTATTGCTAACACAGCGAACACGCTACTCCTCCCATGATTGCACCAAGTACGCCTGCATCGACTTGGAAAACTTGGCCGCATCCCATGCGCAGCACCGGGGGGACTGGCAAAGCCTCACGTCTGCAGCCGATTAGGGAGAGAGATTAGGCCTGCCAAGAGAAACGGGCCATGGTGGAGGTGTGGGTACTGGGAGAGATGGAATGAATAAAAGACGAGTTCAAACCAAATCAAACCTGCTGGTCTTATCCACCATCACCAGCAGAATGGTTGGAGCTCCCTGATAAAGACGCAAGGGACTACATTAAGAAGACGAGGGAGGGAAAATAATGCTGAACCATTAAGTTTACACAGGTTCCTACCCCCACCACTTCCTATGCAATCAAAAATCTCCATGCCTTTCCCTTCTTTCAACTTCATCTCATCTCTCAACCCTTTGTAGTGACCCTTTTGATTCACCAGTCATGCTGGTGCACCATTATCTATCCTGCCTAAAGAATTTCTCTGTTTATACTCATTGCGGGAGAGGACAGTTTGTAAACCAAGACCAAAAAACAACCTCTAAAAATTCCAGTGACTCTTTGGCCTCACATATCCAATGACCAACGGCGCAGGTGAGTATTTGTAACGAAAAACAGGCAGGGTGCTATATAAGCACAGATGTAGGAGCACAGGCTGACGTTTTGAACATATTCCATTCATTCCATGTGACACACACGCCATACCACAAAAATAGAATCAGCCACATTCAAACGGGTGTAGGTTGTTTGTTTTGGTACAATTCAAGATGGCTGAGGTGTGCATTGTAAACAAAGCACAGGCAATCATGTTCAACTCAGTGAGAGACGACTGACTGACCGCACGTTGAGAGTGACCGGAGTGTGTTGGTCTTCACCCCAAGCAGGCGCTACAGCAGATATTACGCTAATTAGTTCCTCCTCTCTGCTGAAAGTCATGCTAATCAGTGAAAGCGTGTGCTGAAATGTTTGGTAATGAAAACCTGCAGTCCGTGGTGTCTGTATGGGACACGTGTCCCTGTTCCTGAAATAAAACATGGCCGAAGGAACGTGACGACCTAGAGGGTGAAGCACCAAACGAGTGACATCCATACGTTCTGTGGCAGTCATTTTGGATGTAACCAGGACATACAAATACAAGAAAAAGGCTGCCTATGAAATGAATGAGTAACTGTTGGCCTTCCTGCTTTTGATACAGTCTGGATCCTTAGCAACATGTCAATATGTGAATCTATCTAGATGGATTTGGGAGATTGTATACATTGCACATACCAGAGCACGGGATAACTTTCAGATGTGACTAGAAGAATGTTCAATATCCCAGTTTTTCAAACAGCACTGCCTCTCCTCTCTGGTCTCAGCTGGAATCTAGGAGTAGTTCCACCATCTAGTGGTACAACCTGAAACATGGCCTTTCCACAACATAATCTCACACAAGACATAAAGTCGAACTCATGTTGCTACCGTGGTAACACAAATAACTCGAAGCCAATCATTTGAAGTTCACCCATACGGCGCTAATGATGCTAATAAGGCCAATGAGGAAGAGGATCCTCTCTTCTCCTTTCATGTCAGCCACGCAACAAGAACATCTCCCTTCCTTAGGACAGGGTTGAATGGAATTTGGCTTCAGAGAGTAGTTCAGTTCGCTTTGAAAATCTAGGAGTTTTTTTTTTTGTTTTTTTTTTTTATCATAAGAGATGAGGCGACTGTAGAAAGTGAGAGAAAGCGAGAAAAGGATTGTTTGGAGTCAGAAACACATTTCAAAGGCTTTCCCAAATACAGCCTACAAAATCTGAGATGAAACCAGCTAATAAAGCGCCACATGGCAATAAATAATGCAACAAGAGGAAACAACATGAAAGATTGTTTCATCTCCAGATAGAGAGGAAAAAGCAAAAGAAGCAGAGTGTGCGAGTGTGTACGCGCTCAGTTCTATAGTCAATACAACAGTTTGTTGGACTTCCCTTTGAAACTTTGGGACGTTCGCTCAAGAGGAGAAATGTATTTCAGGTTTAAAGGGATGGGGTTGTGTTCAATTAAAGTTCTGGCTACAAACAAACTGATCAATCACTTTGTTGTCTCTCATTGGATAGGTTTTTTGATTTGTCTCCACTTAATGAACTGGAATGGCCCATGATTCTAGAACCTTCTTGCGAAACACTGATTTATATTTCGAATGGTTTGAACGCATCGCACTTCACATTTTGGCAGATGGAAGATTGTTTTTCAGCTGTTTGTCGAAAACACATTTTTTATGAGTCCGTAATAAACAACTATGTTATTAAGATGAAGATTTTTGTAGTGTACAACAATTGTACACTCCTTGTAGACTGCCTTCACCCCTCTAGTTAAGGAGCTGAGCCAATTCTTATGACTCAGAACAATCAACCAGCAGAAAAAAATCCCCTCACCACCCAAAATAGTTCTGGCCACCAGCTGACAGTCAAAGACAGAGATCAAACCAACCACAGAGCAGGGGGTAGAAACAAGAGCAACAAAAAGGTTTCCTCAGCTAATCTCTGTTAAATTAGAATGGACAGGCATTGGCAGGGTGGGCTTCCTGGACGGGGAGTCTGCTGCTGGAAGTGGACTGCATGGTAATGATATTACAGTGTGGGAGTGGAAAAGTGTTGCTGTTGCACGTTAGGAGACGGAGGAAGGGAGACAACATAATAGTTGTATAACACTGACATCTAGTGGCCACATTTGAAAATTGAGTTTACACTGAATTCCTTTGATCTATGTTTCCATCTCTAAACCTTTTAAATCAGGTGTTAGTATAATAGGTGATTATTTTGCTTAAATGGTAACTCACCAGGTTAAAGCACAAAACAAACAACATAACAGCACAGGTTTGATTCCGGCCTGTGCCCTTTCCTGCATGTTGTCCCCCTCTCTGCCCTGTTCATCCTGTCCCTCTACTGTGCCTTTGATAATACAGCAGAAATACTTAATATGCAAGAAAATTTATATTTGTTTACCCATATGTATACACAATAATAAGTGAGCTGAAATATTTAACATAAAGTAGACCCAGACACTATAATAATTGTGAGGATGTGGAGATACTGAAGAGTGTAAACAGGAATGTGCTAGGTACTAGTGACTAGTGCAAACAAAGTAGTTCAAATCTGAATTGGAGCTTGGGGATCAGTCTAATGCAGTGGTTGTATGTACATACGGTGTGTTGACAATGAAATGATTACAGTAGGAGCACAAAATGTTAGTGCTGCTCACTGGAACAAAAATACATCACACTTCAATAAAACTGTTCCGTTACATTGAAACAAGGACCTGAAGTTATGTACATGTTATTAGAATTAAAATCTGCAGGCACTATTAGTGGTCATTCACTATATATTTAGCTATACAATGTATATTTAGATGCACTCTGACAAAGTTGGGCCAGTAGGAGGCGACAGATGCCCATCTATATACCTATCTATCGATCTATCTATCGATCTACCGATCTATGTGTCTATCTATCTGACTATCGATCCATCTGTCTGTCTGTCTGTCTATCTGTCTGTCTGTCTATCTGTCTGTCTGTCTATCTGTCTGTCTGTCTGTCTGTTTATGTGTGTCCTCCCACCTCTAAAGAAATGAAGTTTAGGTGAATTGGAGTACCTAAATCTACCACTAGGTGTGAATGGGAGAGAGGTTGAGTTGTTTGTCTCCATGGGTCAGCCCTGGGACTGGCAACCTGTCCAGG
>OMNV01007053.1:1938-12855 GCA_900303265.1 Brotula barbata
CAAGCAGCAGCATTCAGTGCTGAGTGTGTGTGTGTGTGTGTGTGTGTGTGTGTGTGTGTGTGTGTGTGTGCGTGTGTGTGTGTGCATGTGTGCTTGGAGCATTAACAGACATCCAGACTGGTTTTTTAAATGACTGCAATGGGAAAGAGGAGACGTAAAAGAAGAGAAAAACTTAAGGGAGGAAGACAAAATTAGAAAAAGGAAGAGGAGCTGGAATCGATTATATAAGGAGGAAGAGGAGGGTCGAGTCAGCGATGACGGTGCATTTATCCGGAGGCATAAGAAGGTGAGAAAGAGAGTATCAAACGGGCAAGGTAAGGCTGTGGTTACCAAGGTTACAGACATCTGCAGCAACCGCCCACCTGTTCCCCTGATAGCAGCATCTCCAGAGTGACACAGCAACAATGGGAAGATGGGAGAGACAGAGAGAGAGACGGCGGCGGAGAACGAGGCGAGGACGAGGGGAAGATTAGACGGAGGAACAGAGGCAAAGTCAAAGCAGCATCAGTGCCAGATAAAGCAGATTTATTCATGAGGCCTAGATTTCCCCTTCTCACTATGAAACCACACTCGGAGACTCTGCTTCCCAGACACGCAGGCAGCCAGTCACCCTGACCAAAACAAGCCATCGCTCTGTAACACAGCATCCACTACAAACGCTCCAGAGTATTCAAGTGTAAATCCTGTGCAGCCAGCGTCCAATACCGCATGCTGAAGGAATGCATTACAGCATGAAACCTTATACTTAAGCAATAAGCCGCAAGAGGCCGCGGTTTAGAGGGTTTCCACCCAGACGAGACCAGAAGTAAAGGTAACGGAGTAAACAGTCATCAGGTCCGCTGGTGATTGATGACCACGCTATCACATTCACCTGATAATGTCACCGAGAGAAAGTGATGAGGTCACAGCCGATCAGAGGGATTCGCAGGAATCCGGACAAAGACCTGTCTGTTTACACAGCACCGACAGGAATTTTTAATTGGGCAGATGAGCCTTTTTAACCATCTCGCTTTTTGAGCAAAAATACCAGTTTTGGGTCCTTTTTTGTGTTATTTTTACGCTTTTAAGAGAAAAGGCAACATTTGAAAGATTATTGATCATTTTGTGAAGGAAATGTACATTTCACATTTAATACATTTGACACATATGACACATTTTCATCCTCTGCAGAATCCTCTGTCCACCCTGGGGGCTTGTGTGTCCTAGAACACACCAGGCCTACATCTGCAGCACCCACAGAGACCAGACTGGGACCTGTACTGTATTTTGTGTGATCCAGCAAATCCTTGATCCTACAACCAAATCTGTCATTGTGTGGAAATACTTCATCTGTTCTGTGTTTCTTTAATTTTCCATTAATGATGTTATTCCTCAATCAGTCAGTCTGTGATGAGTTGTGGCTGAGCTCACCGTGAGTGATCACGCTGTGAGTCGGCCCACATCTGTACGTGGCCCGGAGGCTGGATTGCATTCCAGTCGCAATGTGCATTTCATTAATCAGTGCATTAACATACATTTCTCCTTATTTGGATAATGAATGAAGATACAGATTGGATTTTAATGCGGTGCAAATTAGGCCTTTCTTCCCCCTTGTCTCGATTTAACCATTAAACATCTGCATCCACTCTGAAACGTAAGATTAGACAACTTGTCTGCCAGGATGCATATGAAAGATCTCATTGTGGTGAAGTTACAACTTAAATGTTGTCCTTCCAGTTCAAACACGGGGATTTTGTGAGGCCAAACAGGTGAACGTACACACACACACACTCATACACACGACCACAGACAAGTGTTGACCTCTTCCTTTCTCCCTCATCGTTCAGAAGGTCAGGGTGAGGTTACTTCTTATCGAAACACATCCCTTCTCTTGTTGCCATGGTGGAGGAAGGAGGAGGAGGAAGACTGGCAATAACAGCTGATCCACATGCTCACTGACTTTCAACAAATACATTCAAAAACTCGGTTCTTTACAAATTAAATGTACAGTATCTTATTTTGTGTATGTAAACCTGACTACAGTCGAATGCTGCTGCTTATTAGGCACAAAAAACAACTTTGGTCCCAAGGGAGCCGACATGTTGGACAGTTTGACCCAGATGAGACGCTGTGATGAGCCTGAACAATCAATGTTCCAGTTCAGTCTGGTGGATTTCCACGCACCGTCGGATCAATCGTCAGCCACCTCTCACAGCACACACACACACACAGTAAGTTCAGAATTTCTGCATTGTTGTGAATTATTGGAAAAAAAACTATCCAAATAGTTTTTTTTTAATCAAGTTAAAATAAAAAAAAAAAGCTGATTCTACAAAATAGACTGACGAGTTCCCATATTAAATAATCAAATCCATCCATCCATCCAAGAAAGACAGAGCAGACACTGAGACCGGGACAATCACATTTCTCAAATAAATCTTGGTCAAATCTGTCTGAGAGGAAAAATTTCAAGGAAAAGAAATCACACCGCAACTGGCCAGAGTGAAAGAGATCTGTCCTCTCCTTAGAAGTCCTCTCTTTCATATCAATCACCTTATTTATAAGACAAAATCTGCAGTCCTCACATCGCAAGAGCCCAAACCATAAAATTTCACAAACAATATGGGCTTTACTGTACATCACCCATTCATTATGAGCAGAGTGAAGTTGGATTAAAGTATAAAAGTAAACTGAACAGTCTGTAATACACGAAAAAGATTCAAAAAGCATATTATTTGAACGTTGTTTTAATTTCAAAATGCGTCAGTATATCAATCAATCAATCTATCTATCTATCCATCAATCTATCTGTTCATATAAAAAAACTATAAAAAATTGTGTAATTGCTAGAAAATCTTACTTTGTACCACGTGTACTTTGTTATTAGGGTTGTGGGTCATGTATACGAGTTGCAGCATTCACAAACCACACTAATGCTTCAGGTTTAACATTTAACTCTCACCGCTCCAGACGAGGCCTTCACACCATCAATTATTCACGCACATCCGAACACGGACCCGTGTGCTGTGCGAACCTTAGTGGAACCGCAGATGAACTAAACATAGCGGCGCAGGCAGACTCGCTCCATCCAGTCCACGAGGAGGGAACCCAGGTCACCATGAAAGCCATGCTGATCAAAGAGACGAGGGGAGGCAAAGGGCTTTTGGGTCGGACAGGAAGAGATCAAAGTTCACGGCCGGGGGGCTTCAGTTCAGAAGTAAGTGGAGACACCTGACACGTGTGTGTGTGTGTGTGTGCTTGGGTGTGAGTGTGTGATATTTTCTGAATACATTGGCGTCCTGAGAACACTCAGCTTTGAATCCGTGCACTCTGCTCTGTGTGTGATGTTTTGCAGGATGACATTTTACATCATAGAAAGCCAAAAACCACAAATACGACCCAAAAAGACATCAATTACCCACATAACTAAGATATTTACTCTGTTTATTCTATTTTTAATTTATGTCTTTCCTAACGCTTAACGACACTGTGGCCTTGTGAAATTAAAAATGAGGGTCTACCGCGATACATGAGTCTCTCGTCCTTTCTCCACACCAAAGAACGAATCATTTTTGACCAATGGGTCAATCTTTGTAAAGTTTTATTCTAAATTCTAGTGGAAAAAATTTCAGAAAACACCAAATATACAGGATGCATTCTGGGTAAATCTGGAAAAAGGCCCCCCAAACATCAAGAATAAACGCAACTTAAAAAAAGTAAGGAAAAATTCCATGTCTCAAAAAAGTAATCATAAATTAATGTAATGGATTTTAGGATTAGAAAATCTCCAGATAATATAATTAATTAATATTTTTTTGCCTTTGTCTGTGAGGTATACTCAATTATGAATGGATTGCTAATGTGAAGTGATTAAGAATCATTTTAAATAAGTTTCAACTGTCAGCCTTAATGTCTATAATCATTAATTAATTTGCAAAAGTTAACTTATGACAATCTATTCCTCTTTATTTGATAATTTATCTGATAAAGTATTGAATATTTGGCATCTTTGGAAAGTTTGGGCTTTTTGCCGTAATTTCAAATGGACACATGGACCCGTTGGTGGTTACCTCCGAGGTTCAGAGGTTAACTAACCGTGATATCAACACACACACTGACACACACCCACATTTCCTCCATTAGGATGGAGGAACATGAAGGATACTGTAGTGTAATGGTTTGGAGTGGTAAAGTGGAGTCAGCTGGGCCTGGGAAAGCATGCACATTATCTGGCTTTGATTACAGAAGCTTTAAATCTCTCTGCTACACACATGCACATACACAGGCACACACGCAGACAACATTGAAACACAGATACACACTCTCTCCCCGGAGACCGGGGCCGAGCTGAAGTACGGCCCTCCAGACGGGGCATATTTCCTCCAAAATGGGGGTTTTTGGCAGAGGGCGATTTGTGCTGCTAAAAATATCCACTGTGTAACACGGGAACACAAAACCGACGGAGGCAGCTTGGATTGTCGTTACATGAAACGTAGCGGTAGAACGGGGATGTAAACGGAGACAAAAACATGCAGGGGGGAACACGGCAAAGGGAAAAGGATGTCGGTTGAGTGAGACTGAACAGACCGTCCCTGTGTTGTGCAGCTGAAGGCTCTTTGAAAGATTGACCGTTTGGGTTGGTCACATCCAAAAGTATAACATGATCTCACTCAGGATGCTGTCTAACAGGACTGACATCTTACTGCTTGGGTGAAACCAAAATCTGGGATGTTTGTCCCCTTTTCCTCCTTTTTCACTGAGTGATTAAAAGAAATGGAACCAATGAGCCTCTGGTTCTTTGATTACTGTTTTATAAACATTAGACTGAATCATTTCTGTGCAGAATTTGGCTGAATATCAACTAACGAGTCCTTGGAAATGAAAACTAACTATTCGCAACATATCCAGATCAAGAATAGATGATGGGAACAATAGAGAGATCATGTGGTCCATGATAATTTACATACAGGTACGTGATATGATCCAGTACGATACCAGAACCTGAAAAGAACAATAACATAAGATGGATGGTGTGATGTGTAGCTTATACATTTACTGCGTTATCATTGATCATCGTTTCACGTTTACTGTAACTGAGACAGCTGACACAGACCTGGAATCAATGAAAAACAAAATCAATTGTAAATACATTTGTGCATCCTGGTAAGCTGATATTGATCTGACATCTTTAGGCTCGTCCATAGGAAACAGGAAGTGTGAATTCCATCTTTATTTCTGGTGGCTTTCCGTTCCCTGTGTGTCACACCAGCACCGTTCATTAAAGTTAATCCTACACGCTGTAAGAATGCAGACGGATAAACACGCCTGTTGAACTGAGCGGGCGGCTGGTGAGTGGTCGGGGCTCTGATCTGTCTGCACTCGCTGACCTCTCAGGATGAAGACACCTGATCTCAAACAGCACTCAGCGTTCCAGCAAATACATTAGGAGCCACTTTGTATCGGCTTCAAGTCTGAGCTTATCTGCAATAACAATAATAATTACACGCAATTTTCATTGAAAACAAGCTCAAAGTGCTAAAAGTAAGTGCATTAAAACATCTAAAGGGATATAAGATGTACATGTGTGTACAGGTGGGTTTGTAGGAGGTGTTCTCTGATTTTTGGAACAATAATCAGCAGGATGTTTTGATACAACGCTATTCTTCCACCGAATCCCTCCCTGCTGCAACAATTATGACGATCGTGAGCATGTTTAAGCTTTTATCTTGGATCAGAAACGGATGTCAGGGTTACTGTGAGGAAATGAACCTTGGAGCTGGTGGGGCTTCAGTGTATCATTACATGAAGAAATGTGCTGTGTTTGAATCTAAAACACACACACGGACGGACGCGGGTAGAACACACAGCCGACACGCAGGGATGAGGGTTTAAATAAACTCAGTTACAAAGTGAAGGTCAGCACCTGATCACACACACACACACACACACACACGTCTGATTAGGATCTCATCATGGGCTCCTCCTACATACTGGCCCCTTCATCCATGGCACGTTGTTCTCTTTGTAACCTGTCACTTATCTCTTCTGTGCTCTTCTGCCAGACTCCTTTAGACCGTTACCGTTAATTTTTTGGACCTCTGATCCATATGGGAACATCAAACCAATTCAATAACTTCAACTGCAAAGTATATGAATACACAAAGTTGTAAACATATTAAATTATGTGAAACTGCAAACTCCAACCAGAAGTTTACCACAATTTTACCATTTCAGGCTCAAAAATGTTAGAACCTGCAGCACGGAACTTGTAGCTCTATGAGAAAAATAGAAGTAACGAGCGTATGTGAAGATGTGAAGTCTTCCTGTAGAGAAGGTTTTCCATGCGGCTGTGAACAGACTGTGTGTGGTTGAAGGCCGAGAGCTCAAATACAATAAATGGTAACACGTAAATGTTTACATGAAACTGAAAGAGGACACAGTTTCCCACACTTTAATGTATACATTGTTGAGCACCGTATGTCGAGAAGATGAAGAGTCAAATCTGTTTTTACTGTGATTGCCAAATGGTATGAATGTGTGTGTGTGTGTATAAGAGTGGAGTTCACTGGTTCTTGTTCACACGCACACATTGGGAAAAGAAAGTGGAAGACAGTCCACATGCTTCATCTCTCACACGCACACACACATCACACACGCGATATGGTTTTACTGCTGTCATGGCTTGCATCCACATCAGTCTCATGGTTTGCATGTAGAGCACATACAGATGTTTGAAAACAGGACTAACATACAATACAAGAACACGAGAAGAGAATATCACGCATGGGAGGAAGACCCTGCTCAGGCACACACACATCACACACACACACACACACACACACACACACACACACACATAACGCTGGTTTACACATGCCTCCGTGCATGCACAATATGCATCTTCTCACACCACAATGATGAACATTCATTCCACAGATGGTATCCATTGCAACATGCCACATGCTATCTGCATGGATGCATCACATGAGCCGCTTACAGGCACAAGGGCACGTCACACACACACGCACAAGTACTGTACCACAAAAGCACTTTGTCGTCAGCGTGCGTCATCATCGCAAAAACAGGATTACGTTCATAATTTCTGTCTTATTGTGAACCTGCCGCAACACCTTCTGTCGAGTGCTTTTCATCTGTCGCACAGACTAAAGAGGATGAAAGTAAGGATCATCGGGACAATAACGATAACGTGACATAAAGACGTGTTATCTTTGCTGTGATGTCAGGAGAAACGCCACAATTCCTGACGTGCCGTAGCAGCACAAACAGTCTGAGGCGTGTAAACAGAGGGAGGCGGGGCTGTGCTGAGTCACCCACTGCAGTGGTCTAAATATAGCATTGTGGGTAATGTAGTCTGGGCATCACGTATGGGCTTCTCTGGCCAATCACACGCCAACCTGTGTGTGTTTGTGCGTGTGTGTGTGCGCACGGAGGATGGATCGGAGAGACTGGTGTAGGACTGTATGAGCTCAGTCGCAGACGATTCGAAAAAAGATTAAATCTGAACTGGAGACGTTTACGCAGCGTTCATGCACACACACGTACGCCGCGAGTCAAGAGGTGAGGCCTCCGAGAACAGTTCAGTTGTGGGCTGGTTGGCAGGCGGTCAGGTAACTGTGGGAAACTGTTCTCCGTCTTTCTCTCACTGGGGCTCTCTTTATCAATACTTCCATCCAACATCCCAGCAACGTCCAAGAGGGCTGTTGAAGCTGTCATCCCGGCTGGATGGAAGACACAGTTTTCTTGTACACAGAAAATAGCTGTCAGAAAAACAGGAAGCCACCAAATGAAATTATGACTGAATGTGTAAGAAGCAGGACACCGCTGAGAAAGTGTATGAGTGGGGTAAAAAGGCAGACAGAGGGAGAGGGAGAGAGAGAGAGAGAGAGAGACAGAGAGAGCGAGACCTTCCCACTGTCATCCATGTTGCCATAGCAACGTACCTAGAGGGAGAGCTGCAGAGCATGAGAGTGGGAGGGAGGAGAGGACGAAGAGGGAAGATAGGACTTGGCTTTACACCTTTGAAGATAAAGGTTCACGTAAGGTGATTCCGCACTGTAGTAATACAGGACCTGCAGCGTTACTACGGAGAATCAAAAGATACTCACAGGAAGACACAATGAATATCAAGTCCTATCTTTAACCCCTTTGTACACCCTAGTAACCCCCATCACCACCACAGTAAGCTCCTACACCCTATTAACCCCCTCTTACTACCCTAGTAACCCTTTACACTCTACTAAACCCCTCTTACCACCCAAGTGACCCTCGGCACCCTAGTAACCCCCTTACCTCTTATGGATACAGAGAGGTAATCTTGGTTTTATTTTCCTATCGTTCCCGAGACAACGTTGTGCTCATAATTCAAACTAAATCCTAATTTGGATGTGGAGATAACAAGTAATATAGAGTACTTCTGTAGTTATTGGTTGTTGGTAGGTGATGGTTGGGAGGATAAACCGGTAGTCCGATGTGTGTGTGTGTGTGTGTGTGTGTGTATACAGCTGAGCCAGCAGCTCTAGTCGTTATCACGCTCGGCTGATGGCTGTTAATGCTGTGGATTAACACCTAACTGACACTAACTCTGCTACACACACCCCGTTACAGCCGGGTCTGTCCAAGAGTGACTTCAATGTTTTCACACTGAGCAACCATGAGGCTGACTGAGAGCCAGACGCCTACCACAACGAAGGTCTAATCTGATGGGATGTGTTCTACGTGATAAGATCTCGGTATTGGAATGACATCGTCCTACTGAAAAAGATCATTTCCTGCCTGGATTATCGATTCAGGAAACGGGTGTTTCGATGCTCATTATGGGGTTGAAACTGTCATCAAACGTGTTATTACACAAAAACAACAAGGGACAGTTTACAGAACATTTTGTAAAGACACTGCACGCTGAACTCACCCCTTCAACACACACACACACACGCACACAAAAATACACTCTTTTCTCTTCAGGCCATTGTCTCATTAAAAGCACTTGGCCTTGGAGCAGCAAGACTCACGAACTTAGATTCCCATGCTCACTGAGTGGAGTGGAGTCTGTGAGTGTGTGTGAGTGTGTGAGTGTGTGTGTGTGCCTTGTGTTCTTGACCTCTGGGACAATACTGCACTGTGACACCGGGAAATGGCCTTAGAAAGCAGCCAGCGCACAGAGAGGGATGGAGGGAAAGGACAGGAAAGAAGGGAACCAATGGGAAAGAGGCTGACAAGAGAAATGTGTTGGGAAGAAGAGAGGAACTGAGGGGAACAACGGCGAACGGAAGAGTTGTATTTACAAAATAGAAAAGGAGGAGGGGGATGAAAGACTGCAGGGAGGGGAACTGTGGCTACAGCTTAATTAAAGACAATAATGTTGTTTTTGTAGCCCTCCACAACAACAGGCCTCTCAGCCATGGCCTACTTCCACAGGAGGGAGGGAGGGAGGTAGGGAGGGAAGGAAAGAAAGAAAGAAAGAAAGAAAGAAAGAAAGAAAGATATATTCTCTGTTTATTGGTATGGTGTCCATGATTTGACCCATATTTTCATTCACATGGCTCCAAACATCAACCAGGATAAATAAAACCAAAACTCTTTCACGGCAGAAACGGAGAGTCAGGGGTTTGGGACACACAGACGGGCTCTTTATGCCGCGAAATCGAACGTCAAAGTCATCGCTGTCCTACTTTTCTCATGTTTTTATGAAAATATCTATCAATGCAAAAGTGCCAGCGAAGCCCTGGAGGGCTGCTGAGATGGAATCACTGGACTCTTCACCTCCTCTGACACAGATATGCCACGGTGTTTCTATTAAATGATCTATTTTTATCTGCTATGTATATTTCTGATTGGATCTGATTGAATGATAAGTTTTCATGAATATCGTCAACCAATAGAGAAACCATCATAAAGTAATTTGGGAGATAAAACGATGCCTCATCAATTCAGTGTAAATTATTCATGCTGATAATGTTCCTCAGAGATTTTGGACTGAAAGTTAGGACCATTTGGTAGATTTATTATATAATTAAAAAATGTCTCAATTTACATTCCATAAATATGACAATTTGATAAACAATTGCAAAAAACAGCAATATTTTGTTCTGCGATACTTGCAAACATATACGGGTCGATATCTGTTCACCTACTGCGGTGAGGTCAGCGTGAGCTCAAACGCTGACGACTCACATCACTGACAGTTCTAGAAAACATCAGATCAGACGCATCTCCGGTTCATCACGAACGCGGCGCTATCTATGAAACGCAATTAAGCCGTCTCACTCGGATTTCTCCTCTTCTCTTGGCAACAACATACCTATTTTTTCTCTGCCAGCACTTCCCTCTCTTTCTCACACACTCTCCCTCCCTCTCTCTCTCTCTTTCTCGCTCCCTTGTTGCCTAGCAACTAGGCTCGTAAATGTGATCCCGCTCGTCGGTGATTGGCTGACGGGACAGCGGATCCGTGTCAGAGTCAAAGCAAAGAAGCAGGGAGACGAGCGCGCCTGAGACACCGACACGCTGAATGTAGAGAGAAAGTTTTACAACTCTCACGCAGCAACAGATCGCTTTGGTTTTTTACTGTCCAATTGTTTGCATGTGTATTCAGGCTTACGCACACAAGGTTGAGAGCCAAGACGCAGGTCAAAATGGCTACTTGGTGTAATGGTAGTGTGTGTGTGTGTGTGAGTGTGTGCGCGTGTGTCAGTGTGCGTGTAACGGTATGTGCTACCAAGTGGCCCTTGGTGGGGGGTGGCATGCTGTGAGCTGAATAAGGGAAACCATGCTTGCTGAGTTGCGTGTATATTTATGTGTGTGTGTGTGTGTGTGTGTGTAAGTGGCCTCAGAGAGTTACTTCACTTCCCTCACCCAGGGAGTCACCCTGCCAGGCATCCAGCTAGTTAATGAGGTGGTGTTGAATATTTTTTTCCTTACAGT
>OMNV01007056.1:3913-18382 GCA_900303265.1 Brotula barbata
AAAAATAAAAATAAAAATAAAAATAAAAATAAAAATAAAAATAAAAATAAAAATAAAATAAAATAAAATAAAATAAAATAAAATAAAATAAAATAAAATAAAATAAAATAAAAAAATAATAAAAATAAAAATAAATCAAATCAAATCAAATTTTTTACTCAACAACTTTATTAATAACAAAGACAAAGCCTGTACTGAAACCTTAAACTGTATATTACAGCGAAAAAGAGTTTTAGACAAAAAAGCAAATATAGTGCAACTTTAGCCTTAGCTCACAAAAGTGTTGCAATCATTTTGTTCCATGGTAGAAATTAACTTTTCGAATAAGAACAAATAAAATTTGGGACAAACAAGGGAAATTTTGGACTAAAACAAAAACTTGTCGAGGGCCATATCAGACTTTATATGCCAAAACTACAAACACTATTTAAGAAGGCTAGTGGCTATGTAAACTAAACAAATATATCCAGTTCGACACCAGTTTTACACATTGGAGTCATTTTAAGACTATACATTGTACATCACAAGATATTGCAAAAACTCCTAACAGCCAACTGAAATGTGGCTATGTTCCCATAGTAAATTAGTGAAAGAACAGTCACTACTCTGCAACACCAAACAACAAAACCGGTATCAACTTGCAGATCACGAACTCCATAAACACATTATGTCTTTCCAAGATCAACATATATGGTATGTTCCAAATGGTGAGTTCAAGTTTTCGTTAAACAACATTGTGCCGGCAGGCTGCTTCGTGTCTCCTGAAAGAGATGAGACTTGTTTGAGTTGAGATGAGCAGGTGTTTATTTGACAGTGATTATCTAACGCAGATACAAAACTATTTTGGATCAATCACATACCTACTCAGTGCAACAAACTGCAGTTTTCTTCTGACATGCTTCAAAGTCTCCTTCTGCACTGGCTCCCGACTGAAAGAATATTTCTCCTGTAAAAATAACGCCATGAAAGATTTTGCAGGTTTTCCTTTAATATACTCTATTTGCTGATTGCTGAAAGGGTTAATCTAATCCGTCCCAATGAATGTCATGTTTTTCCATGTTGGTACCTTATTGTTTTTTCCATCCTGGTACCGCCTGATGAACATCCTGCTTCTGTCCTCTGTGGTAAGAGCTATGTAAGGACTGAGGCTGATGCCAGGGTCAATGGCACTGGACAAAGACCTGGACAAGGGAGAGCACGACAGGCATCAGACCAGCCCTCAATAAATACTCATCTTAACCTGCAAATAACAGACATCAAGTTATTACATGCTATTGATAATTATAATTTTTACTTTTTACTTTGATTCCCCACTTCTATTGTACACTTTCACTTAAAAGAGACAGGAAAACTTTATTTTTCATCAGTAAGAGAAATAATAAGTTCGTGTTAGTAGCCTACTGTTAATTTTAATGTAAATACTTTATATTTACAAAAGTAAATGCTGAAAATACCTCTCAATTTGTCACAATTTCTTACAGATAACTGCAAAAATTCATTATTCAAAATCATTTAACCTACATTAACCCTTTTTAGCACCTAATTTGACATAAGCATGAACGCTTTCCATCATTCCATCAATTTTTGTTTATAATTAATCAAAATGTTCAATTGTTAACTGAAATTGTATTTTTTGTGGTGTGAAACTTGATCAAAAGCATGTCAGGAAAAAGTGTCAGCTCATACCCCAGGTATTACAGTATGCTTTTGGCCAGCTGATGCTGATGCTGTCAGTAAAAAGAGCCAAATGGCTATTAATAACTATACACATGGTAGTTCAAAGGCTTGTGCACATTTTGTAAATGTTTATTAAGTTTTAATTGGTCCATTAGAATATATATATCATTTTAATATCATTAAACTGTGTTTCAACAGCTGTAATATAATTTATTTGACATTTTATTTACACGTTTTCATTGTTCAATATTAGTGAAATTAGGACAATGTCCTGGTCCAATCACTGTAATCCTGCTTAAGTCTGAAAGTAAGCACAACGGGACATGGAATACTCCAAATTGTATCAGGTGTGTACTGTGGTGACAACATGACCAGAAGACTGGGACTGCTGCAAGAAAGCTATGACAACATTGCCACGTGTACAGAGGAGAGCAACCCATGTATCAGTTTGCAGATCAATTATTCTGCAACAAAAACAAAAACACATTTTATCTATTCAAGATCAACATATGCGGTATGTTCCAAATGCTGAGTTCAAGTTTTCACTAAACAACATTGTGCTGGCAGGCTGCATCGTGTTTCCTGTAAGACATAAGACTTGTTCGAGATGAGCAGGTGTTTACTCGACAGTGCTTATCTAACGCAGACACAACTCTATTTAGGACCAATCACATACCTACTTGGTGCAACAAATTGAAGCTTTCTTTTGACATGCTTCAAAGTCTTTTCCTGCACGGGCTCCCGACTGAGAGAATCATTCTCCTGTAAGAATCACGTGATAAAAACTTCAGTCTTCTGTCATCCCGTTGAATATAATACTGGTTTTCATTTAATACAATGTACTTGAGAATTACTGACAGGGTTAATCTAATCCGTCCCAATGAATGTTATGTTTCTCCATGTTGGTACCTTATTGTATTTTCCATCCTGGTACCGCCTGATGAACATCCTGCTTCTGTCCTCTGTGGTAAGAGCTATGCAAGGACTGAGGTTGATGCCAGGGTCAATGGCACTGGACAAAGACCTGGGCAAGGGAGAGCACGACAGGCATCAGACCAACCCTCAATAAATACTTAACTCTCTTATCCTTTACTTTTTCCTTCCCCAAACTGAAGTTTCCATTGACAAAATCAAGGCTGCAAATTATGTCAAGTTATTAATAATCATGAGTCATTTTTGATTGGATTCCACTCTTTTATTACACAGTTGCACTTAAAAGACACAGCAAAAGGATTTTTTTTATCTGAAAGAGTAAAAGAAAAAAAACATCTTACAAAATATTTACAAAAACTGGCAATGCACAGCATGTTCAGTAAGTCGTTCTTTTTTTTTTGATAAACAAAAATAAATAACCCTTTTAATCACATAGCAAATTCAGGAAACCCTTTACATGAAGACTAACAAAATCAACACACTTAATGTCAAGTCTAGGGTAAGACAAAAGAGGAGTAATCGTATGAATTCTGTGGAATCTGGGTCAACATTTAGGTCATAGAGGTAATAGGTCTGAGACTGCAAATGGCAATGAGTCTAATCTAGAAAAAAAGATGTTTTCCCCCGTTAGAGATTATTGTTATTGTTTGGTGTTCCAGTGACAAGTTTTAAAAATGCTTTGAGAAAAGTGCTTTTTGACATTAAACTGTGTATTTCCTTTTAATAACGAGGGGTATCTTGGCCATTTTCCTCTTTATGTGCAGAAGTGAGAAAGGCTTTCCTCCAACAATGGGCCTTGGCCTAAGGAGACCCAGGCACGCCTCAAAACACCAGGGTATATTCATCATAGTGTCATCTAGTGGAGATTCACCACATTACACAAATCAGCTCCATAAATTCACACAGAAAAACAAATTTTACACTTCCCCATGAATGTGGCGATGGAATGACATTTGATAACAATCGATACAAGCAACCGCAGAGGTTACCAGAATTGTCACAATAGAAAATAAAACGACAGCAGCGAGACGATGCAGACGGGGGTGGGTTAACCTGACTGAAGACACTTTTCGTGTGTTCACTCATATGTATATGAAATAGTTTTTGGTGCCTCAAATGATCTTTGTCGCTTCAATTTTTTACGTAGAAAACGCTACGGTACACTCAGTATGACAAAAAGTTGTCACCGAGCTGCACCTGAATGAATTATCATTATTTCAGATACTGACATTTCCCACGAGTGCATCAAAATGGATTCCTTGTTAGTACTGTGACTTTACCTCAACTTCTGTTTTGTCTTTTACTGAGGTTCTGTTTTGGTCATTTCTCGTGACATAAACTGTGAATGACATTTGACATTACGTTAGTTTCTGTAGTACAGCATGAGAGAACGTCGGGTGATGTCATTACTCATGCAGTCTGCTTATTTTACCAAAATATCAACGTATTGCTTTTCAAGGATTTGATGACATGGATTAATCCCAGCGCACAAACAAATGTTTCAAAGTGGTGCCATTATGTTACACAGCTGTATTAAGTTTACAAACTCAGTAAAAATGTATGATTTTTTTTCTTAATTGTTTGGAGTGTATAAATAAGTGAGCTTGATCTTAGCCTACGCTACATGATCAAGAAATGAACTGAAGACTTCCTTTATGCTGCTATGAAACATACAAACCAAAGAAAATTGCCTATACTTACAATGTGGAAAATCCCTGCTTCTTCTCTGGACTTCTGCCTGACTCACAATCTGTCTCATCTATAAAGTCTTCATCTGTTCTTTCTTGATGTACTTCTTTATCAGCTATCTTCTCGCTCTCTCCTTCACTTTTTTCCTCACTTGGCATGTCCCCTCTCTCTTTTCCCTCGCCCAATTCCCTGCTCCGGACCTGGACGTGGTTGGTCCGATTCGTTTCCAGTTCAACAAACACGCTCTGGTCTTTCGACATATGCACTGTACTCTCAGTCTCTCCGTCTATGGGACACTGTGCTCTAGAGGCTCCAGGCGCAGGACTCTGTGCAAAGGACATCACTGGATGTTGCTTGGTGGCGGGCGTAAGATTCGGTACGGGGGTACGATACGTGGTATTTACACTTTTCTCTGAAGAGGAGGGGGCGGGTGCAAGTGATCTACTGTTTCTTATTGAGGACCAAACTGTGACTGGAGTTGGGGGTTTGCGGTTGATTAGCTCGCTTTGATACCGTAGAGCTGCTGATGTAGTCTCGGAGACTTTTGAGGTGATTTGGAATGGGGTTCGACTAGGCCTCTTTATGATAGTGGTGGGAAGTCCCAGGCTCTGACGCCACTTAATCGATTCAGAGTGAGAACGAATGTCAGCGCTGAAAACGGGCTGAGGTTTTAACGTCTCTGGGGTGACACCTTGGACGTCACCGCCACCAGCACTGGGCTTTCTTTGCTCGGCCCTGGCAACTCCCGCCCCATCGGCTGGTTCCAGGAGACAGGGACCTCTGGATGGGACTGAGGAGAGCCTTGGTAACGTACTCACGGTGGAGATCGAGTTGTGAAGCGTTAAATTCTGAGGATCTCTGCATGCAGGTGGTTTACTACTACAAAGTGGAGATTGGCCGGGGAGAGTGACGGGTTCTGCAGGAATTTCAGCCAGCTGATTTTCCTGTGTAATATCTTTATCTTGGGCTGGGGTACACCTCAGGATGTTACCATTGCTTGACACGTTTGTGTCTTTCGTTTTCTCTGCGTTGGAAACCTTGGCCTTTTCAGCCAGGAATTTTCTGATTTCTAGCTCGATGCTATCATCACTGTCTACTGAACTGCTATCTTCATTTATCTGTAAAGCAGCCTGAGTACTGTGCATCAACAGGCCGTCTCTGCCTTCACTCGGTTTCAATTCATCCGTTTCAACTTCAAGCATGCATTGTTCTTTTCTCTCATTAGTTTGTTTGTGTTGCACGAGGCTCATCTCTGTCAATTTAGATTTCTCTCCCATGTCATCCTTGCTCTTTTTCACAACATGTTTGGAAATGGGATCAGGTTTCAACCTTTTGGTCTGAAAAGCATCTCCTAGCAGCTGTCCTTGATCCTTGAGGCACTTCTTTGATTTCTGTTTCAAGTCTCTTGTCTTTTTCTTTGACTTCTTCTTCGTTTTGAGCAGGTCTTTTATTGCTGTGTCCAAGTCCTCGTCGCTGTCAAGTGAGCTGCTTTTGTCCCCACTTTGTACCATCTGTTGTAATCCAATTATTTCCTGGGCTTGATTTCTCGGAGAAACTACCAATGGGCTTGATTCCCGTCTATGCTCAAGCAGTGGGTTGAGGGCTTCCTTGTTCGTTTTGTCTTCTATCGCTGACTCCTTGGAAACACTACAGACGTTTTCTTCGCACTTTCTTTTTCGGCTCAAAGACAGTCTGAGGGGCTTCTTTTGGGATGCCACCTGTTTTGGTTTGACCTTATCTGGCTCATTCACGCTGCCTGTCTCTTCAGCCACAGCAGCAGAGCCTGGTGGTTGTTTGTGCATTTGAGCCTTCTGTTCAAGAAATTTCCTTATTTCTTGTTCAATGCCATCTTCACTGTCGATGGAAGTGTCACTGTCACTTCCGTCATCTTGATGGTTACCATGAAGTGACATCGATTCAACTGGGGCACAACTGTTCAGACTGACATTATGATGGAATCCTTCAGGCATAACAGCCTTTGAAATGTCCAGTATTGCCTCGGCACACATGAGCTCTGCTGTTGTGTTTGCCTTTGGAGGGGTTGGAATCGGTGCCTCCTCAAAACGTTCCACTTTGAACGAGAGTAGTCCATTTCCTGGCTGGCTTTCTGTTTGCAGATGCTTGGAAAAGCACACAGGTGAGGGGGAAGGCAGCACAGATTTGACTTCCTTCTCCGGTTTGTTATTTTTCTTCTTCAGTTTGTGTTTTTTCGCATTTTCTGTGCTTGTACTTCCGGCAGCATGCATGAAGGACTTAGTCACAGGTTTTTGCTGATGTAAGAATGGTTTAAGGACACTCTTCTCTTTGAGTTGTTCCAGTTGGTAGCAGCGAATCGCCTCCTCGATCCCATCGTCGCTGGTGGAATCTGAGTCCTCTTTGAATGTTAGTGGTGGCTTTAAAGGTTCCCTTCTGTTTTGCTGCTCCTTTTTCTCTAATTGGAATCTTTGAATGGCCTCTTCAATGCCGTCATCGCTGCTAGAATCGGACGACTCTTCCTCCACTTTGATTCTGACTGGATATTTTACATTGCTAAAGAGGTTTTTTGTTTTAGGGGGGGCGTTTGTCAGATTGCTGGGCAATGCTACGGTATTGGTGGTAGCACTTTTATTTAAATCCACTCTCTTCAGTGAATTCTCATCAATGAAGGCTTTTTTTCTGATGAGCTTTTTCATGGGTATGACAGCTGGTGATTTGGGGCTCTCTATTTTGTTACTTTTAGAAAACTGGCTGCTGGTAAACAAAAATGTATTGCTGTCTGAATGCTGTTTGGAAACCTCAGCAGTCGGCGGACTTTTCCTGGGAATCTTGGATGACTGAGGACTAGTGGTGCACGGTTGTGCCCTGCGCTTGTGGTCATCCTTCTCCTTTAGGTATTCCAGGATAGCCTCCTCAATTCCTCTGTCCACAGAATCATCACTGTCAGAGTCATCATGCCTCTCTTGGTGAATCGGAGAGGAAAAATCTGCCTTTTGGCTTTCACTGGGATCTTTACTTTTGGACCTTGGTTCCACAAAAGACCCCACTGACACCTTGCAGACGTGGGAATGACCTTCCTGCCCTGATAGCACATTTCCCTCGATCTCGTCTCCCATCTCGAGCGAGGACTGGGTGCTCCTTAAGCTCTCTATGATCATCTGGACCTTATCTGAGATTGGTGTGCCTTGGGTAGACACCTCAGCGTCAGCGTCATTGAGGCAGATCGGAAGGCTATAGACTCTTGGCGTGCCACATGTTCTCCATTCTGTGCGAGTTGCTGCAACAGGTGGTACATTCATCAAGTACATTCTAGTTAACGAAGGTGAGGTCTGGAACCATTGGAGTGCCGCTGCCTCCGATCACATTGTTCAATCTGAGAGGAGGAAGCAATAAAAAAAAAAAATATATATAAAATCAATTGAAGCTCTCACTGGTATTACAAACACATGTTGTCATTTTACAATAGAAAAGTCTTGTTTTTAGTTATTATTATTATTATATTTTCAAATTTACAGTTTTAGCAAGGAAAACTGAAATACAGCGAATTAAATAGATTTAATGACACAATTGTTATTACTCTTACCTTAACCATAATTACATCGACATATCAACAATTAATATACCTTTACATGTACACACACATACACACAGTCTGACAAGTCGATATATTGTGTAACCTAAACAGAACGTTCATAAACATTCGTAAAAGTCTTAAGTCACTTTGAGTTGGTCATACACCAGTTTTACGGCGTTTTTTCCCCTTTCCATTTCTTCTTTAGACGTATTAAAGGTATAATCTTTAACTGTTGAAGAGTTGAGAGGTGGGCCTGGGCGATACACCGTATTCTAAGGGATACCAGAAGGTGTACACAGATACACAATTCAACTTACTAAAAAACAAAAACTAGCGCTCTAGACAGCAGGTGTTTTACTCACGTTTGCGAGTACATTTTACCCTGTGTGAGTAGAATTCAGATGGTGGATGAAATAATAAAGCCTGCGTTTGGGGCGATCCTGGCATGGAAAGCGCTCCATGAGGTGGAGCTCTTCCGGTTTACTCATTGCATGTGTTTCATTTAATTTCTTTCAGTAAATCAACACGAAATATATGTCTACAATTGAAGGATTTGCTGCTGGACTTCTATAACATTGTAAACTGTGACATGTAGTAGTGATAAAAGTATACAGTATTTTAAGGTATAACAGCATTGATTCATGTGAAGGTATGTATATTTTCAATACGGTCATCAAATAATATTTTGTCATGACAAAATTCAATTAGCAAATAAAAACAAAAAACTGATTTACGGCATAAGTCCGAGGAAAGTGCCGGCTCCAAAACCCTCGAGGAGGATTTACTCCATACAACAGGTGCCCCATCAGTGCTGTGGCGATAGCTCGGCTTTAAAAAATGAACACTGCACAGAAAAATACACTTTGCAAGATGTTTTTTTCCCAATCTTAATGTTTCTCAGGGGTCAGTGTTCATGCACCAAATACAAATTGTGACATACAGTACAGAATTTATGATTGGGTGTTACTTTTCTTCAGTATTTGCATTGGAAAGCAAAAGCAAAAAAAAAAGAAGAAAAAATGTCACTTTTAATCGTCACACCGTGAATATCGTCAAAAAATATCGTGATATGATATTGTGGCCTTATTGTATGCTCTCATTACGTTCATATTAGGGAGTCACGTCAAAGTAACTTCCGTGGGAGTCCCCTAGAGGCTACTTGTTGTCTTGAGCTGTGGATGGTGCAGGATTCTAACTCCATCAACCAAAGTTACAACACGTCAGCGGCGTGTGTGTCTCTGTTTACGGCGTGACACAGACCGACGACTCAGTCCCCGTGGATGAGAGCACGTTGATAAAAAGAAGCCAAGTACCAGACACCGACCGAGAACACGCCATCTTCTTCCCACTCTCATTCCAACTGCGTTAAGTGAAACGAACTAAACAACTTATTACTCGGATTCACGGCACGCACGTGAAAAATACGACAGAAAACACACACAAACTAGCTAAACCCTTGTAGCTATCGTGGTATTTCAACTTTCTTTGACATACTGCATGAACGACAAACTTTCCACACATAAAACGACACTTTTAGGTATATTTTATGCGTTACATAACCGACCGTGTTGCTGCGTGTATCGCCGCTGCCGGACGCTTTCCTGGTTGTAACAGAGAAACCCCGGTTGTCCCCGTAAGCCTGTGGCGGCTCGAGCTGCACTGATGCCCGGCTTGCAGCGCTAGGAGACACCGCAGAGCAACCATGTTTCTTGGTACCGGCCGAGGTTGTCAACGGTCACGGTACCCGGTCGATACCACGGCCAAAAGTGACTAATGTCATTTAGCGCCTTTTCTAACACAATATCGAGCAGTTCCACGGACAAAAGAGCGGGATGTGCGAAACACGGAGCGGGTAAACGGAGCTAGTCGGTGACTTGAAAGGCACAGGCGGGCCTCACGGCTGCTGCAGCCCCGGCAAAGAAAGGCTTTGTATTGAGCCAGCCAGCGCTTCGGCTCCAAGCCTCGGCTCTTTTCACGAACACACGCACCATTTTGTCAGATAAACTCACCTGGATGTGCCACAGGACGACCGCTACGACAAAGGGCGGTTCATTGCTGCGTTGGTCGTGGAGATTTTTCAGCGTCCCGCACCGCCACAAGCCGTCGGCGTCGAGGAGTCGAGGAGTCTGACTGCCGGGCGGACGAGCTTCCTCAGCGCGCGAGGGAGCGAGCGAGAGAGCGCCCAGCCAAGCGTGGACCCTTTCAAATATGGCATCAGCCTGTTTCCTGGAGGACAAAAAAACACACGTGTACATTTTACATTGCGATATTTTACATCCAGCGCAGCACGAACGCGGCATTTTTTTGTCCGTTTTTATTTTTTAAGAATTCGATTCCCGTCTTGAAAATGGGTGTTTACGGGGAGGAAGAGGCGCTGAATTCAAAATAAAAGTGTTGCGGTAGTTGTGGCTGCTGTCAGGGTACTTTTGGGGGTTATCTCACGGGAGTTGAGTTTGGTGATGAATTAAGAATTCACAGTCAGGGTGAAAGTAGATAAACTAGTCTTAATTTAATTTTGCTCTCTTATTGGATTACAGTGTGGAGACCCCACCTGTGCCCCCCTGGTAGAAATAAAAGGACCAGGAAAAGGAAACAATGGATGAATCGAACACCTTTGTCATTGTGGACTGTAACATGGGTATAACATCTATACTGACTTGAGCCACCATTAAAGTTATCAAGTAGACCTGTGCTTTTTTTTTTTTTTTTATCAAAACTTCCAGCAAAAGTCCATGAAAGTGCTTATATTTGGAGTCTCTCTGAAGAAATGTTATATAATTTGGGAATATCTGATGTATTGTAGGCAACACAATCATTACCGCTTATGTGCCAAAACATTGAGGATTTGCACAATTTAAGCACTTCAGTTTAAAAACAACCTACAACACTTCCATGGATGACTTAAAGAAACATATAAAGGTTAAGCCATTAACATCAGATGGAACATTTTAGTTGTATAATACGAATAATTGCTTTACTAGACACATCTACACAGACACAATGTCAGTTTTGCCCCCAGGTGAAAGGCACGGTGCAGTGAGCGGCCTTCATTTGTACATTATAAGACTATTGATTTTAATGGGACTCATCAGAACATGCTCCTTAATTTAGTCACTTTTTAGTCATCTAAATCTGCACATAACTCACTTTGTCCAGAAAATGTAAAAAAAAAACATCAATATTCTGGGTACGTTGTGTTGTTTGATTATGTTGGGAAATGTCAATCTACTCTTCTCGATGCAACCATCAATACTAGGACCCTGCTGTCCAGGGAATCAGTATGAATCTGCTATCTGTAAGGAAGCTGATAGGAATCCTCCCATCTAACAGAAATCAAGTGCACAACATTCATGCAATTGAAGATATTAAAAAATGCATAATCGTTCTCAATTTTACTTTGCTATCAAAGGTAACGATGATTGCTCGATTATATTTTTATGTTATTGACACAGAAATTTAAATAGGTGTCCTTAATTAAGATACAAACCCAACAGAGGCATCATGGTTTGCTGCGCTCTCACTTCAGTTGCATTGTATTATTACCAGACAGGCCCATATTCATGCACAGATGTTTATTGCACTGATGATGATGCGATTAGGGCCTATTTGTGTTGACATAAACAGCAAGGTTTAGAATTAAGATGAGCACAGTGGATTTATATGAGATTAAAGTAAATTAAATATTGAATGTTATGTTTTTATCATTACTTAGCGGGAGCTTGCGCGATATAAATGTAAAAGGAAAGGCTCAACAATAAAGGAGTTGCAAGAATAAGAGGTACCACAAGTTCAAGTATTGCTGTTATAGTGCTACTTGAGTAGCACTATCGTACATTGTACTGGAAGATCAGTGTTTGATGACTCTTCTTGTCTAAAACACCAAACTCTTAGTGGGACAGGTTTCGAACGCTGCTTCTGAGGTCTTCCACAGCCATTTGCTTGGGTTTCAAATTCTCCTGATGTCTCTTAAATAACTCAAGAGCTGAGTCTTAGTTTGAAGATTTATTGTGTCGTGTTCTTAATTCTAACCACGAGCACAAACGCAGGTTAGTCTGAGAATGCTGACACTCAAAATACCTACACTGGTATGTCGCCCTCTTGTGGTTAGATGGAGAACATTCTGTTATCTGAATTTCATGTTCATTCTTGACCACTGATGTAACACAAAGGATCATAATAAACATAATAATCAAAATGGTGTCTAAAATTTCATTCAATCGCACTCATGTGCACGCCAAGGATTACTGACAAGGCTGAATCATTCAAATAATGTAGTCACATAACTGATCAGGCACTGCTGTGGTGAAATTCTTTCTGCGTGTGACCTTAACGCCCTTGGAAATGCGTCAAAGAGATGGGAATAGTGTTGGCTTAGAATATGAACACCTCGGCTTTTAGGCTGTGAACCAACTGAATCCAACCACAGCTCCAACCCTTGCTTTATCAAAAGAAATAGTACTATTTAAAATGTATCCTGCATTTCAAGCAAATTCCATCTATTCATAGTGTATCAAGATGTTAGATTTTTGTCAGTGATATTAGTCTTTTATTTTTGAAGAAATTCTCTCAAAATCTCCCAATGGTAACAGATCATTATAACAATTCCTGTATCTGTCTGTGGTCTTGGATTGGGACCAACATTGTTGGTGTTCTGCCTGCTCGGTGTACCACTCTTCCACTGAGTTTTGTCAAAATTGTTTGAGGATCCTGCTAACAAACCTCCTTGTGTAGGTAACAATGCTTGTTAAATTGCACAATATGACTGCAAACTGGTTGCATTGGCTGGAAGTGGAAAAAGTCTAGTTGGCCTACTGTGACATAGTTAGGAGACAAATGTAGATTCTGAAGGATCTTGGTTTGTGGACCTGAGGATTATGAAGGAAAATCCTGATGGTCCTAGCCTCTCTCTCTCTGTCTCTCTCTCTCGCTCCCACATTCGCTCTCCCCAACTGATCTGTAAGACATGCTGCACCTTACTGCATAGCTCTACACAGTGATCGATCGATAGATAGATAGATAGATAGATAGATAGATAGATAGATAGATAGATATGATAGATAGATAGATAGATAGATAGATAGATATAGATTGATTGATAGATTGATAGATGATAGATAGATAGATAGATATAGATTGATAGATAGATAGATTGATAGATAGATAGATTGATAGATTGATAACTGATAGATAGATAGATAGATAGATAGATAGATAGATAGATAGATAGATAGATAGATAGATAGATAGATAGATAGATAGATAGATAGATAGATAGATAGATGGATGGATGGATGGATGGATGGATGGATGGATGGATGGATGGACAGACATGTAGATATTGTCTGTAGTGTGTTGGTGTTTCAGCCTTGTCCTTTGTTGAGCCGTGCTTGTACGCTGTATTATGTTCACATATAAATTGTACAAGTTTCACATCTCGAGCTCAAACATTCTAGAACAGCAGCCAGAGGGAAAGACTCCTTTATGAGATGGGGGTTCAGCACCATGGACAGCAACATTCAAGTACATACAATCGGGACAAAAACATATGAAGTTAATTTTCTTCCCATTCAGCAGCGACAGCATTGAGGTAATCAGCATTCAGGCCTCTCTGATTCATAAGCAAGCCCTCACCACAAAGTCATCTGAGATGAAGGTGGTTCAGGAACACAATCAAAATGATTCCCTGCGGCACCTGGGAGGTGTGATTGCACTTTGTGGTGACTTGCAGTTTTCTTTGTATATCTGGATAATTAGACTGCCTTTATGTAGTCTGAAACTTCTCTATCTTGATTACAGAACAGTGGGTCCCCCATGAATCAACCTGATGCAAGGGAGAGTGTTGACAGCATGGAATATAGATGAATTAACGTGTAAGTCCATAAACTCTCTACTCCCTGCCTCACAGCACTCTCTGGGCTTCTTAAGGTCACAGTCCATCGCTGATCAGTCGTGGATGGGTCATTTGTGGAGATCCAACACGTGGCATTATCTTCTTTTCAGCCTGTTAATGTTTTTATTATTGACCTCAAATCTTCCGGCAAACTGTTGCCTCTTTATTACATTTTATCTATTTATTTACAGAGCTTTGGTCTGGCCACCCATAAAAAACACTTGGAAAAGGTATTTCCATAGCGCTAAATTGGTACAAAATAAACAAAGGCTGTTGTACAAATCCTTGGAATCTGGTCAAAGTGTTCTCTTTTTCTTCTCTTTCAATCTATGTCTGTGTAAAAGGCAGCGCCAATCGTACGCACAAATGTAAACAGAAAGTCCATACTATTCAAGTAAAAAAAATAACAAGCTTCTATTCAAACTTTTGCTATTATTTTATTGTTATCTCTCCTCTTATCTTTTCTTATCTCAGCGGCTTGGATATTTCTGGAACCTACAGGCTGTAATTATGTTCCTTATATTTGTGGTTTTCCTGTATAATCAGCCCTTGTAGCTTTAAACCATGCAGAGAGGTCTGCAACAGGATCTCTGGAAGTTATTGACAATCTGAATTGGTACAGATTTACTTAAAGAATACCATGTTCGGTCAGACGCAATGATTCCCAACATATATTAGCTTCCACCAGATGGCAGTATAGACTTGTGAAAGAATACATTGACCCCCCCCC
>OMNV01007056.1:18402-66693 GCA_900303265.1 Brotula barbata
GGGATCCATCTATCCATTATCTATGTCACTTATCCATGTTAGGGTCACAGTGGGGCTAGAGTCTATCTCAGGGGTCATTGGGTGAAAGGCAGGGCCGACACGCAGAGGCAGACAGCTCAATCACGCTCACATTCACGTCTATGGTACATTTAGACACTGCAATTCGACTGAGCTGCGTGTCTTCGGAGGAAACCCACGCAGACACAGATAGAATATGCAAACTTCACACACAAAGGGGCGTGAACTCAAGGCCTTCTGGCTGTGAGGCACAAACCATCATGGAGGTTTCAGACTGTGCACCAACATAAAAATAAATAAGAAATAAAAGATTAGAATTTGAAATAGAAAAAATGTCAAATATATAATATAAAAACCACAAATATATTACCACAGGCATCCCATTAGTCTGTGCAATGGGGGAACATATGCCTAAAATATGAATTAGAGTTCTCTCTCTCCCTCCCTCTCTCCCTTTTTTATTTATTTTTTCGCTTTATATTTCATTTTTATGTTACGTCTGGAGGGCCCACATTAAGATTGTTCATTTGCCTGCAGCTCTCAGCTAGCCGTAATGTGCTGGGCTGAGATACAGCTTCTATGTGCCATATATTTCTTCAGAGTGTCTTTAGTGTGGAACCTCAGACAAACACATTAGTAACCACGCAGGCAGGATTCGCATGTCAGCGTGCACCAGCGATTTAGAGGCTGTGGATGAGATTTCTGTGAAATATTTTGACACCGTCGTCACTGAATCGTTCCCATGTATTCACACAAGCCTTTATTTCAAAAGACTCCACAGCCAAAAAGAATTCAGAAGTTGAGGACCAACATCTAAGATGTCTGCCATCCATCACAGGGATGTAAACAAAGTAGAAGAGGCAGAACAGCACAGTGGAAAGACATAACGAGCCTACTTAATATGCGCAGATGGAAAAAGTAAAAGCTTATCAGCATTAAAGGGAGAAATCTTCGGCAGACTGGGTGACAGAGTGATTTCCCCAATGGGTGAGCAGCAGTCTGAAGCTTTTAGAGGTCTTTTGATGTCTCGGTGCTATCATGAAAAGGAGTTTCTCATGTGTTTTTTTACTATCATAGTTTCACCATAATAGAAAAGTCAGTAATTATGTGCTGTTTTCATCATACTTAATTAATCATTACTATACAAATACAGTATTTGGTTCTTTAGCTTGAAGAAAAGTCTCTATAATGGCATTGCATTTCTACGTTTTCATCGCTCATACGTTATTTCGGACTTTCACGTCCAAACTAGGAGCTTGAGCCTCTGTCTTCCACACAGAGAAAGCCCTTAACTTGTCAGACTCTTGGTCTGAGATATAATAAGTACACAGTTGGAGGGATTGCAGCAGGAATTAGCTGTCAGTGTCAGTCGTCATGATAAACTTTTCACCAAATGAAAACCAGCTCAGTGTATTTTTCTAAAAGGTTAGCTCCTGTATAAATCCAAACGCCTCGAGGGAGACTTTTAGTATTATGGTAGGCGTAAGTCATAGTCCTTACAGCTCTAGGGGGCAGCAGAGACCCACTGAGATTTTCATTCGTGGCGTCCTACTGAGGGGACATAGTACAGTAACACGTCATGATTCATTAAAATCTCAAGATTCAGTCTTAATCAATTTATCCATATTTCCTCCACATCATCTTCTCTAAGGAGACTAAAAGAACTCACATGACTTGATGTTTATTTAGCAAAATGAAACTGATCCAGCTTTCAAAATGCCTTTATTTTCCTTAAGGTGCCCGTCAAATACAAAGACTGCACAAGTCATACCAGCACGTGTGTGGATTCCTAGCTGGGGCTCTGGGATTCTTGTCAAATTACACATGTACACATTACATAAGTAGTCCTCAGCCGGTACATGGTAGTCAGTCAATCCTTGCTGTTTTCTTCATGCACTTGAGGAGAGCCGAGACCTTCGTGAGCAATCAGTGTTGAGCAAGGCCGCAGCTTAGCCACCTAAGCCACGGCCTTGGGCTCTGACATTGACTTTGGGATCTGTAATATGTTCGGGTCAATACTTTCTGCGTCTAACTAGCAAACAGGTACCTTGACGTGTCTTTACTGGGCTTGTGATCGTTTTGTCAAGGTTTTTTTGTATGACGTGATCTACGTCTGGAAACCCATCCCCAAAACATCTGCGGGAGATAACCTGGAAGGTACTGCATGCAGTATAATTTAAAACATATCCAAAAGGACTTGACCGGCGCTTTTTAGTGTCTAATCAACCCATGACCTCAGGTTCAGTCATCTTTTATTTAGTTTGCCTTCAAGGATAATTTGGGGTTTTAACAACCTTATTTCTATATAAAAAAAATACTGAGTTCTTGGAATATGGAGCATAAATTTATTCCGACAGCAAGTACCAAGACTGTGAACCACGGCGAGACACGAGATAATACAGTCCTTACGTGTGAAACAAACCGCACGTGTAAATGTCAAAGAGATAAACACAAAGACATGAAGACATTTTGATCACGAGGCACGTTGGAGCGAGTAGGAGGGTGGAAATAATAAGATGAGGTAAGTGTGGGCAGGACGATGTGATGAAACCAAGGCTCCAGCTGTGCTCCTGCTCCCAGGACACATGTACTGTATGCACATACGCAGGTCCACCCCCGCCCCCCCACACACACACACAAACAAACACACACACACACGCAGTGGCCTGGAGCTGATCTGTAGCCAAAGAACAGCATCAGGTTCAAGCCAACCAGAGGTAATTATGAATACTGAGCATCTAATCCACTCTTACTGATTCACTGTGGGCATGGATATATGTACACATCCTCCACGTTTATACACACACACATATACATATATACTGTATATATATGAATAAACAAATCAGGCAAGATACTAATTGCGGATATGTTCATCTTTTCAGACCATTATTTGATAAACAGGTGGCTGTATGACACCTTGTGGGCGTATGTTGCATTTTAATAGACAAATTAATGCATATTGAATACAATATTGAATCTATTGACCACAAAGGTTGTTATAAACAAGACACATCTGTGGCAGAGAATGGAATTTATTCAGACGAATGCATCTAAAGGTCCCGTAGGTCACGTCTCTACAGGTGCTACTGGGGTCTTTCACTGCATACGATTGTTTTCCCATACAAATGAAGCTTATACACACGTTATATCTGCCTGGGCGTATGATGAATTTGTAATCTTGGACGTGGTCTTAATAGACGATACCGAGAATTGGCAGTGGACAAAGAGGAGACACTCCAAGTTATGCGCTGCCGTACAGTCATTGATTAATTTCTGCATTTGTGGACGTCTTCCAAAGCTACTGGAAGTGAACGTGCGAGGATTTCAATCCTCATTAAAACCAAGATAGCAAATCTGCTTCATTTTACTTGGAGATTGTGCTGAGTTTAATTTGTGTGTATATCCCACTCTGGGGAAAGGTGTGTTTGTGAACAAATTTGTTGCTGACCACTATGTCAACACAGGCAGTTGTCCTATTGAACTTGGCTCTCTGACTCCTTGGCTCTGCTTGGAAGGCTTTCGCTGTGCTATGCATATTTATTATTATTACAAGATTATGTCCTTGCTTTTGCTCATTCAGGGCATCGCACTGTAATATTACACAGGGTGGCCGTGTTGCATAACTACCTTTCATTGTCAAGTGCAGAAACAACCTTCTCCTGATGGTGACAAATCTTTACCGCGGCCTTCCACGAGCCAAAGGAGTCACCCTGACGCTCTTTTCATTCCTCAAGCGATTCAGATTATTTCCACCTTACACCTGCTTTATATTATGTATGTAAGCGAACGTGATGGACAGCTGTACTCTCGCTGAATGTGTGTAGGAGTAGGTGAAGGCTGTGTCTATTTAACACGCTGCGTGCAGGGATAACAGCAGCCTTGTATATCTTACATTCATTGGGGTACGAAATTACAAGATCTCAAACGCAGCCTGGAAAAAAACTGCAGCACGCAACGTCAAATCGTGGCCGTGTCACCAAGGATACGGTTAATTTCATTAACGGCACGATTAAAACAAATCCCATCGCCGCAATCCTACTAATTTGTTGGAAGAATTCAATTTATTATGAAAAACGCATCTCTCTCGTGTCCATATCGTTAATTGGGGAGAATGAATTTCATATGAAAAAGGCAAAACATATAAAATCAGTTTAATCCCAGTCATCTCTCACACACACAATGAAACTCAGTGCTGAAACTCAATCAGCTATCAGCAGATGACCAAAATAGACGTACTTATGTGTATGTGTGGATGATATATCCTCCAAAACAGGGAACTAAATAAACAGCTGATTGGGTTAAAAAGAAGAAAACTGGAGCGCAGATCTGATCAGCAGCTACAGAAAAACTATGTGAGAGGTTCACACAGCTTTACAGTCACAATACACCACAACACTTTATATCATCTTTTTTTAAAGCGCCGAGAAATACAGTTTGTGCTTGACTATTTCGGGCAGAATATAGCAAATCCCAAACCTTTGATGACACTTTGAACCCTTTATTTAGATGTAACAACATGTGAAAATTGCGTACTTCAGGGTTCAAACTGAACCATATTACACTTTGTCTGCTTTGCGACGAACTTGTTCCAAGCTATACGTTCCATATGTGCTTGTTTTCGTTTCCCTGAACATAATCGTTCCTATTGAGGCAGCAGAAGCCGCGCGCGTCCTGCTAAAAGTTGCATTTCATAACATTGATAAAGTGATAACAAGGTGTTTCTTCTTGGTGTTAAGAACAACTTTGATTTCCCTCGCACTTATTTGTTGGACACGCAGTCTCCTGAGGAGTGTTGGTGAAATTCTATGTATGTCCATATGTTTCCTAGAGGGATGGAAACCCCATATGTCCCTTGTTTTTTTTTCATGTAACACCTCCTTTGGGGCATTTTTACAACAGTATCCCATACCTCGTTATACGCGAAGATGACATCATACACAGTCTGGGTTCTCCCCGGGGACCCACGGTGAAACGGTGTTGCTAGTGACACACAAACACAGGAAAGTTGGCTCTATCATCACACAGCATTAATAATCTAGTAGGAATAATCTCATGGATCCTGTAGGAGGGAATGAACAGATGGAAATCATGGCTGAGCTCTTGGCACCATGGAAGAAAATGTTTGCCTAGTCAATGTGACTTTTACCCAGAATGCCCCCATGGGTTCAGGTCTGGAATAGGAGTGAAAGGTTGTCTATAAAATATGCATGTCTCTCTCCGCGGCTGAAGGTGGCGTAAGAGTGTGAGCGTGTGTTTTTCTGTATGACCCCGGTTGTGTGGTAGGTTGGAAGTCCAGATGTGTCAACTATGGACGACATCACACACATACTGTATGTTTATCCTGTGGAAACGTTGAATTATAATGCCACCGCTGTGTTGTGTTTTCGTTCATGTACAAAATCATCGAGCGAAGGTCCGCTTTGCATTTTCATTTTGGAGCCGTTGTGCTCACTGCCTGCCAATATTAAAATGTAAAGGCAAAGTCAATTTCACATTTAATTTACTTGTCCTCCGTGACACGACTCTGTCATAATTTAACGGCGACAGAGTCGGTCCAGGCAATATTGCAGTTTGTTGCACAAACAGTTTGTCTGCTGTCAATAAAACACGCACGCACGCACGCACACACTGTTGCACACCATGCCATGAAACTTGAGCATTAATTAAATACTAGAATGAATCAAGTCAGTTATATAACTATCAGTTCAACAGTTACATTTCAAAATTATACAGCCAAAAAAGCGTTGTCACTCAGTGTGCACAGTGATAAGATCAAAATAAACCCCAGTGGAAGAATCAGTGTATTTTTAGTACATTAAAGCTTTTCCAAAGGTTTTAAAACCCTTGGCCTTGTACACAAATACTATGATGTTGTTTTTTTCCCATTTCTATTCTACTGTAAAACAGCATGAAGCCAAGCGTGAGTAGTTAAACCTGCAGAGTTACAGGAATGGTGAGCATGTACAGTGTATTTAATATTTGATAAATATTTTTTCTTTAATCCCCACAGCACAGGATCTACAGTACAACAACAAAGTGGCTCACATGTTTCACCAGATGATTCTGTGTAAAGTTCTAGTACTGTGTATATGTTCTCTGTTTGTCCTGAAATACTGAACACATACATCATAGAACAGGGGATCTCAACCTTTGGTAACCTAAGACCCACCACTGACTGTTACTGCTCTGTAAATATGTTATGCATATGTAAATCATTTATGTGAATTCTTGAACACATTTAGATAATAACAATACAACTAACTAGCTTCGTAACTGACAAAAAATAAATTTACTGTATAACATCAATCTGACCATTTGACAGTACCACTGCCTCCACGGCCCACTAGATGGCGCTCTCTGGCCCACCAGTGGGCCACGGCACCCTGGTTGAGAATGGCAGTCATATAACCTTCAGCATTTTATGCTGGCTTTCAGACATACGATCCACTTTTTGCCGTTTCTGGCTCTTCATGTAGAAACTCACTGTAAGTGCAGACCAAAACCCAAAAGATGAAATCGTTCTGCGATTAAAGGAGAAAATGGGAACAAATTTTCATATGATAATATTATCACATTAGGATTAGATTAAACAACATTTCTTGAGTTTATTCCTGGCTGAGAAAAATGTGCTGCTGCAGCAGAATATCAACTATCAGATGCTCCGGTACTGAAGCATTTTTTCTGACACGGGACTGATCCAGAGGCAAATACTCCAGCATAACAAACCCAACAGAGGATGGAAGCTCCCATGTGTGCAGTCACATATTCTGTTTAATAAAACATGGACATACAAGTAGTCTACTATATGGACTAAATCATTGGTTGATGGTTTGGGATAATGTCATCTCTCTCTGCACAGCCAGCCCTTTTCTTTGGTTGCTAGGAGACAACACTGTAGTGCCTAAAGGTTTTCAGAGATGGTGTAATGATCCAGAGCTCTACTTTTCCATACCAAGAAGGCAAAGAGGAGGAAAAACGCAAGAAATGTTTCGATAAAGAAATACAGGATTTAAGTGTATGAAAAAAACAACATTTATTTATTATTAGATGAGGATGATGAGTTTCACTATGATTAATGTATTAAATCTGTGCCTGTCATTAAAAGTAATTCTGCCGATGATAAAATCAGCTAGCTTTCATAATAATCATATAAAATGTATTTATCTTATCCTTTACGAACAGAGATTATCAGCTTTACATTTTTCTCTGCCAAGGGTTCATTGTCAATGGTGTGTGTGTCCAACAGTGGGTGGCAGTAAAGGTCTGTCTCAGGTTTCTGCATCAGCCGCTGATTTTCTTCCTCTTGACCATTGAGTAGTGTAAATTTCAACTACATCAAATATTTAGGTTGCTTGAACGCCTTAATACGCTTTTGTCTAGACTAAAGATCTAATATCATAATATTAATGTAAAAACTATTCACCCATTTCCAGATTTCCTGGACAGGATTGTGGGAGACCGGAGCCAACACAGAGAGAGGCTGGGTACAAGCTGAACAGGTTGCACACACACACACACACAGATACAGATACAGAACATACTGACAAGCTCGTTCACACCCATCAGCGAGTCACGGTTTCCAGTTCACATGACCTTCCTATCCAGGAAACCCACACAGACAAGGGTAGAACATGTGAATGCCACACAGAAAGGTCACGGAATCATCCATCCACGCTGGATGTCAGAGAGAGTCAGAGACTACGAGGACGCTTGGAAAAGGGAAGATGTCACTGGAGGAGCTACGAGCAGGGGTACTAGCCTCTTACTGCTGTGCACCACCGGCAGCTGAAATGCGAGCGAAAATGTCAGCCGTCATTGACTTCCATTTAAAATGCAGCAATAACACAGCAAATCTCAAACCTCTGTCGCTTTAGGCTGCATTTTCTGCTCGCACCTGGGAAGAACAATGAGGACTTTCTGTCTTTTAATTTCATTTTTATTTTCACGCACAGATGTGGAGGATCTTGGAAGTGGGGCAACAGTACAGTTGTACGGTAGAGATGGTTGAGATGGTGTCAAACATCGCACGGCGTGACCAAATGTAAGAAATTTCATATTCATAAGGCACAGCAACGGATTTCACCTCCGTAAGGGAAAACATCATCGGGCCGCTATGATCCCACTTTCACAAATGGCCTTTTAAGCGTTTGGGCCGTCATGCAAAGATGAAGACCTGTTTTAACGGGAAGTAAATGTCGGCCGTATGACATCGGGGTGATTGTTGTAAACAGAATTTCCCTCATGTGTGTTAGCGATCAATAAAAATGACATCCAAGCCCATTCCGTTGATTGATGAGTTTATCTAAATTGGGGTTTGCCATTGAACCTCTTCCTTACGTGTCAGCCTCTGTTCTCCGTCTCGGTCTCGCTCACACACACATGCACACACACCGCCGTGCCCTCAGCTCATGTGCAACAAGCCTCGTGGATACAGACCCGGTGTAAAACGTTGCTCATTAGCATTCCTGCTACACAGCCCTCACTCCTTCATTAACATAAAGCTTCGTGAATGAGCTTAAATTAGCGTGGCGCCATGTCGGTGTCTTGACTTTTTTTTTTTTTTACTGCAAAAGTGTGCACGTGCTGTCAGGTTAGCGCTGGGAATGTCTCCCAACCCAGAACGGACCCTGAAGTGGACTGAATCTGTAATAATGAGGAAGATAATGTTTCAAAGCTATCCAGAGATAGTTAGATAAATTATTTAAAGGGGGAAGACCTGTGGAATGTCCCAGAGTACAAATACTACCTGTGTTCTCACCGTCCAGCTGCAGCCCTCTGTAACACTCAGAATTAACAAGGACAAGCACAGATTGTCATACTCATCGTGTGTGAAGTGGAGATTGAAGGATCTGGGTTCACTGATGAGGCCGTGCCGAACATTTGGGTTACACAAAACCACCCACTTTACATCAAATATCCTTATTATGCCTGAGTCTCCCGGCAGAGAGACGTACACAGACAACCCACTGTCAGAGTGCAGATCAGTCAAAGCACCAATTAGTCAACAGGCTTGAAGACGCGAAGACTCTCTGCCACATATTTTGTCCTCCTAAAACAGGGACATCATGGACATTCTGCCTGGGTGTAGACCACAATCAGGTACAGGACCTGAGCTGTTAGAGATTTCAACCGGTGGTCTGTGGCCCCTCGGTGATCTGTGAAGTGTATTGTATCTGACAAAGACTTCGGTAATGCCACACGAATGCCAGAAGCAATAGTGATATTTTATTTTCTATCATTTTTGTGTACTTTTTTATTTGTTATTTCTTGATTGAGAATAATCCAATTAATCTAAATAAAATTTTGCAGCTCCATCCCTCTGTGGGAGTGGATTTTCCACGCTGGCATACTGGAAGAATAAATACAGAGTTAGACTGGAGACAGAAAATGACATGACACTGTTCCTGTCCACCATTGGACTGACAAGAAGAGACAGATTGAGTCCAAAACATCACACTCAAACATCAGTAATAGGCATGAAAATAACCTAATCCAAGCCCCGCCCCCCCCCACACACACACCTGAGTGAGGAAGGAGGACCCTTCGATGATAATGGACAAGATATTCGATTTTGACTTTGTCTTAAGAACTGCAAGAAGACAAAAAATGTCAGCTTGTCATTTTTTACTTGAAAATGTTACTTCTATCTCCCACGTTTGGAGCTCATCCTTTGCTGGCTGTTGGCTGTCATTTAGTGTGAAGAATGACTGTTTTTCTGCTGTCATCCATCTCTGCCGTCTCCGTCCAGAGATGGACAAGCCTTCAAGAACACTAAATGAGAAGACCGACTTTCAGCTCAGTTTCAAGGTCGATTTTATGTAACGCTGTTAAATCTTACCGCCGCAGCTCAGCTGTAACAAACCCCAATTATTGTTGAGATGTTGTTGCATTCATTTGAATACTGAATCTGAGTTAAAACTGTTAAACTTGGCGACGCACCGTGCGGACAGAACCAATCGCAGAAGGCCTTGTTCTTATTCGATGTATTTCAAAACTTGCAGTCCAGCTTGTCACAGCTCCATTATGTAACGCCTATGATCAAAAAAAACCCTGCTTACTGTTGTGTGAAAGTGTTGCTCGTATTACATCACAAATCTCACGGATAGTCAACGATCCAGACAGAAGTTTGGTGCAGCTCTCGCGGATTGGAAGCGACTTATTTTTGTTTTTTAAATACATTTGACGGATTCCTTTCTGGATTAAGTGTAGCAAAAATGATTTTAGATGTTAGCCTTCAGCTGTGTGGCACCGTTTCCCGCTTTGCGCTCTGCCTTTCTGAGTCATTTTTCCATCGTGCGTGTAACCCACTGTGCTCTCTAGGTGATCTCCTTTGTCTTTGGGGAGTAGAATAAAGGAGCAGTGTCTTCATCTAAGAAAGGCTTTGACTTTCTTGGCACGCCTGGGTCGATTTGGGAATTGTTAAGCGTTTGCTGTAGTGGCAGCATCTGAGAGGCAGAGATGGGGGCTCCAGTTTGGTCTCCGGTCGCACTGATGTTCCGCAGGGCGTTACTTGAGACTTGGCTTGAGACTCGTTCACAAAAAACCTGAGATTCAACTCTGACTTGAGATTTGGCGCATTAATATTCAGGAAATATCTGACAGCCCGAACGTCATTCCCTCCCCCATTACCATGCGCGACGTTATGCATCTGTTGCACATTCACGGTGACTGTAGCAGAGTCACAGATGACTGGAAGCTGCAGCATCATCATCGCCATGGCGAGCACACCTGCAGCTGCCGTGCCATTTGTCATAACCTTTTGCTGTAATAACCTCACAGCAGGCGGTCCAAACAAAAGAATCGCTGAATGCAACGTCTGCTGTATGAAAACAAGGGGCGCTGGATCGATCACATCAAACCTTATCCCGAACCTGAAAACTCACTAGATCTCTCTTTCGGAAAACAAAACTGTCTATGCTTTGTGAACAAATTTTTACTTGCAAATGGCACATAAGTAACAGATACTTATGATGCATACGAGCGTTTCTTGCAACAGTGTGATGTTTTGCACTAATTGGGAAGATGTTAATTATGGCAACGCTGACAGTGTGAGGTCAACATTTTCTATATTTGACCTTATGGGCCCACTGAGCCCACACGACAGGAGGCAACGTCTGTCGCCGCTATAATTCAGCGAAAACCGATAGATGGCAGATAATAAAGCGCTCATTACAACCGTAAGAGACTTGAACACGCAAAACATGACTTGTGAGCGTCTCTGCCGGGAGGTGAAGAAGTTGCGCCGAGTGGATGGACCATCGTGCACGCGGACAGCCTGCTGCTCCGGCTCTTTCATCGGTTAGAGCACCTCTTCATGGCTTTGTACTGGACACAGATGCCTCATAGGAAATTCCATGCTTTGACAGAAGCCAGATAGCACGCCAGCGAACAAAACCACCCTTTAATTATTGATGTACATTTCTGAGTCTGTGATCACACCTTATGTATATTGTGCTTGTCATTTTTGATGCATTTGAAATGTGTTTTACATGGATGGTTCACCGGGCACCACCTCATGTTATATTTCTATTGCCACTGCGCATGGTGAGTGTACAGATGTGTGTGTGTATAGGGCCTCAGTGTTAGACTGTCTTTGTGAGCTCAGGCTGGTCTCTGTGCTGATGAAGGTGGTCAGGTGGAGGCTGAGCTGTCAAAGACAGAAACACTTGGCCAGGCCGGAACTGTCACGGTGATGTGGGAGCTCTCAACATGAAGCAGGCGAGAGGGAAATAAGGGCAAAAAGGCATTTTACAGCACGACGCCCTGCTGTTTATACACCGCTCGGAACCCGCTCAACTGGAACGTCGCACTGTATTTTGACAAAGATATTGAGACTCAAAGACCTTCAGCCGCCTACGCCACTATCGCCACACTCACCGCTGCCAGCAGCCAAAGAGCTGAGAGCCCACAAACACAGTAAATCGAGAGACGGTGAATTGAACGTACATAATAGGTGTCCGCTTTTACCGGTTCAAAGTCAACAACGAAATGCAGAGACCGAAAACCATGTCCCGCTCCACAAAGGTCGACTCTGTGCGTTTGGAGACGCCCAGAGCCCACTGGATGTTCCCCGTTTGTTAGTTTGGGTCATGTGCTCACGAGTGCACCCTACACATCCTGAATGCAATCTTTAGTGAAGTCTGAGCCAATATGAGCTCCACAGACATCTAGAAGCCATAATTCTTTGCCAACTTGGCTCCAACCAGTCATAGAGGAACAAAACAGGGAGTACTGTGGTGGATGGAAAGCAGCCAATGGAGGAGAAAATACTTCGATAAAACCACAAATGAATACAGAACCCTGCAGGGGACATAAAATTAAGAGGGGAATAAAGTTTATGACTAAAGGAGGGCATGTTTAGGCTGTCACGTACGAATGAAACAAAATGGGGAAATCAATTGTGAATGGTACAGTACAAAATATAAATTAAATTTGAGGTCCTCCATTTGTCCCCTGTTGGCCTCCGTAGATGGAAATGTGTTTGTTCAGCTATTAATAAAAACATGAATATGGTGTCGCGTGCCACGTAAAATGATAAGCTACAAAGCTAAACAATTTAGCCACGTCAACAAGACGACAACCACATCAAAACTGTCCCAGATCTCTTTTGTTTTTAGTCTTTGAGTGGCACAAACACAAACAAGTATTGAATTAAAATATTAACAAACCGTTCTTTCATCATAGTACCCGCCCCGTACTACCTTATAGGATTTAAGAAGGAAATAGAAAATTCCTCCATAGGTTGCAAAAATACATATGTTATGTGTTATAATATTATAGTGTTTTGTCAGGCATCATTTTGGACACTTTTGCGCCAATTTCATACAACAAAACACGCAAACATATACACTCCATCCCATCCCAAACGTGCTCTTTCTCTCTCACACTTTGCAGTGGACGATGTGTGAATTTTTCAGTCCAAGACTCCATTTCCTGAGGCACAATTAAAATCTTAAAGTCTTGTTCTGTTTTAATTCCCTCGCGTTTAGAATTATATGAAACTTTAATCATCTCTGTGTGGAAACTGGGTCATTGCACAGGCGGCGAGCGTGCTACAGCGTAAGACAAAGATAGCCCTGAGATCGGTCGGAGTGATTCAAATGAACATACTGAAAATCAGACACGTCCTGTAAATGTGCAGATCATATGAGGAAAAAAAAACCAAAAAAAAAAACAAGTCTTCTTGGACAGATTATGAGATTAAATGCATCCTGGGAGGAGATTTTGCTCACTGCCTGCAATCCCTCAGTATTTCCCTCATACTGAAGACAAAACAACAACAAATCCATTTCCTGATTCTAATTTTCTCTCTCCGTATCCCTAATATCTGCAGCTTCTCCCTCTGTTCCACCGTAATCCCACGCTCTCCGTCACTTCTTTTTGTTTTGATTCATTTCTTCTGCTTTTATTCTGCTCACCTTTTCCGGGACCTGCCTTCTCCCACAGAGGACTCTTAGTTCATCCTATGGGAAAAGAGACAGGAGGGTCACTTCTTGGGTAAAAGGATAATGACGCTGAGAGGACATGTTCCATCCTTAAGCGTGAGTGCAGAAATGCAGCGGCCGATCAATATGTAGTGGATTTCTGTATGTTTAACCCACACGATGAGTCAGCTGACGACAGCCAGTGACATTTAGCAGGAATATAATCTGGAAGCAGGGTGAATATTTTGGAATCATCCTGGAAGGACGTGAGGAGTTCAGTTGTATTTTAATCCTCTCATAAAATATTTCATATCTGTCAGAGTTCATTCACTTTATCTTAACGGTGAACTAAAAGGAAAGCAATGATATTCACAGACTTGATACGAGCGCTCCTCCACCCTTGCATCATTTTCTCGTGCTGTAGTCTTTTGCTCTGAGCGTCTAGTCATCTGAATAACATATTATTAGAGCGTTGTTAAATGGGAGGCTCATTTATTTTTATTTTTGAAGACTTTGTAATGTAATTGGGGCTCTGTTCCTGCACCACTTCGTGTTGAGCAAGAGCATAATCAGTTACAAAATGCAAAACGGAAGCAACGACATCAGCGATTCAGTACAGACTCATGATTAATAGAGGTGTCATTATTACACATTATTCCCGTTTCTGAAACGGTTTCTTTGATGGTATACAATTTACAGATCTGCCAAAGATGCGATGCCTCCCTTATCCTGCCAGTGTTTGTCGGAGATAGAATTCACACATTTTATATCATCTCTTTAACTCTGAGGTCAGTACCAATCGGCCCCAATCTTTCCAAAGACACCGGGTTCATCAGGATGTATTCTGGTGCAAAAAATGGTACTCAGCACATCCAGAATGAAGACAAATTGAAAGGAAATCAATCTATGGCTTAAAAAAGTAAGGGTTACTACCATGCATTTTTTACAACCTATTGACTAACTGAGTTAAAAGGATTGTTAAAAGTATTCAAAATCCTTTAAATAACACTGAACTGTTTTCCTGAAAGCGTAGTCAATTTCCAAATTATTTATTGGTGTTTTATGGATTAATTGAATCTCAGGAAACATAAACAAAGTGTACTAACACTATAGTGCTCTCTACTTAACATAATTACCCTTAACCTGTGCTATTCTGTACATTATGCAGATATGAGAAAACAAATAAGAACACCTTTGGGAAAACTGTATCCCGAGCAAACGTATCTCTAACGAAACTATAAGGTTTTATTATGCATCACATTCTTTCACGATGGAATTTCAATTAGGAATGAATAGAACGGTGCCAGAAACAGCAGGTCATTTCCTCTTCCAGCTTCGAGGCTGTTTACATTCTTTTTTTTTTTTTTTAATGCCCATGCCAAGTGGACTCTGGGACGAGAAAATCCTGTCAGTTCTATTTCCAGCGGCTGTTGTAGTACCATCCTAATGGACACACACTGGTCTACCGCCTCCAGTCAGTCCCCATTGGCTGCGGGCCTCATTAAAGCCGTGGAGAGCTCAGTGGCCTGTCCCACCTCATGTCTCTGCCCATTCATCTGTGGACAGCCATTGTTGCATATACTGTATGTGTGTGCGTGTCTGTGTGTGTGTGTGTGTGTGTGTCTGTGCTATCGTTTCATTGGATCAATATGTTTGATAGTGATTGGGTGTCTCTACAGTCCACTCTTTTTCCACCAAGGACATTCTGAATCCTGCATTACATGAACGGGATTTCTGTCATTTGCACACACACACACACATACACACAAAACAGCATTTGTTCCATTTATGAACAATTGATTTTGATAGTTACGCTCAGCTGCATCTAGTTTTAGTAATTAAGTACTAATCTAGGCAAAGTATCCTCTGGTTATGACTTTCCATTGCACTGTTTTGAAGGTATACTTGTTCAAAAAATATTGTTATGTGTGTGTGTACATTTCTGAGTTCTAGATCGTCGGTAATGCAGTAGAGGAACATTTTACGGATTTCATCTTTGATTATCGGGCACTTACGCTTACGAAGACGATTTAGCTTCTGCGTTCCAGGCTTTAGGACATTTTTAATTTGACTGAAAATGTTTAATTGGCTCTCCGTTAGTTCTGCTTGTCATAATTGCCCGATGGCAAAACTGGTATTTAGATCAGAGCCTGGTGATGTCAGAGCGGCTTCACACGATTCCACAGAGCGACAGTTAGTGACAGAAATACGCCAGAAACGGTCGTACTGCACCAAAAAAATGAAGCCATAGGTGATGTATTGTTTGGCCTCTATCTCTGTCTGGAGGTTGTAAAATGAGCCCTTTGTCTTATCAGGAAATTAAAAATAACATAATGACAGCACATCTGGAGGATGCCATCACTTCCCAAAATGCCCCCGATAGCATATATATTCTATAAGAAGTAACATATGTCGTGGTTTAACTTTGGTGGTTTGACTTTTTTTTTCTTGTTTCCTCTGCCGGCTGTCTAAAAGTCCTTGCACTTTTGATATGTTACAGCTCATTAGAATTCCCAGCAGGTGCACGCCAAGGACTCCTACTTTCCTCCACGTGGGTCCTATCAGCTGTCAGCAGGCCAGAGTTCTGCAGCTCTGTGACCGACACGTGAGGAGGGTGACAGAGGCTCCACACACTCATCCTCACAGAAATTTACACAAAGGGCAAATTTATTTGTCAAATGTTCAAACATCTACGAGCGTAATTAAAAATGCTCATAAATCCGAGCGACTGTCCGAGATTGAGGGGACGGGGTGCTGTTCGGTACATGACCCTGTCGTTGTAATGAGAAACTTGAAGTTATCTGAGCGGAGATGACTGCCAACTCCAACAGTCATTTATTCACACCCCAGCCTCCACTCTCAGGAGTGGCTTGATGTATTCTGTTTCACTTATTAGAGCGCTGATTGAAGAATGTTCCTACTTTGCTGCACTGGATTTCTACTTCAGTACTTCTGAGATTCACAGCACCGTGAATTATTTGGTGTCTTATCCTGCCAGTGCTCACAAAACATTCACTAATCTTACTTTTCCACTTGTTGAAAGTTAGTATGGATTATGAGCATTTCTTCAATGCAAGTCAACATTCAGATGTTTGTGCATTGTGGGTTTATCCAGCATAAAATGTTGTGTACATATCCAATTATCCCTGTTTTTCAAATTTTCCTTCTCCTCTTATTTACTGGAAGACAGCTGTAAAATGAAATGAGCCGTTTACATTTCTTTGGTTCTCCCGGAAACCCTGTGCACAATAAGTCTTTTGATATTTTCTTGTAATGTGTGAATTTCTAAACAAAGCTTCACTGTAACAGCTCCTTTTTTTCTGTCGACCTCAGCGTGACTCTGCTGGAGATTAGTCATGCATTACTGACTGTGTACCATTCCCTTGTGTTTCTGAGTGGTGCGGTGGAACAGACCCGTATTGGTGAATTGGCGTGTGTTGGTACATCTTGGGAGTTTGAAGTGAGAGAGGCTGTGTGAGATGTGACGTGACATAAAAACTGATGCTACGTCGTAAACAGCTGTGTAACAATGAGGCACGAGTTGATTCAATGAACATGGTTTTCAACATATTTTGGCCCATGGACCTCTTTCATGACTCGGAGGAGGGACGTGGGCTGACATGAGGTTTTTTTCTTACCTATTAGTGAGATTTCTGGACATGTTGAGTTGGACATAACCTCTATTCTATTCTTGTCAGTCCAGAGGTGGACAGGGACAGTCTGATGACATCCTCTGTCACCAGCCTTCCCGGCACTTATTATTCAGGTATGACAGTGTGTAAAATCCACTCTGACAGAGGCATAAATTTGATTTAGACAGATTTGATTGTTGTCAAACAAGAAATGAAAAAAAAAAATTGCACAACCAGGAAGATCTTTTAAAGATTGGAATTTTAGGCAAAAACTATCGACAAGAACACATCCCGACGGTTATAATATGCACAGCGAGGTTTCCATGGATTACCGTACTGGATGGGAGCCATAGGAGGTGAAGAGAGAGGAGGCAGAAACGGGGCTGCCTGGCAGGGCTACACGTCAGCCTAAAGAATGCTCCCACCAATCCTCTGCTGCCCGCCATTTACACGACCAAGACCAGAGCGCTCAGCACCAAAATGGAGCTGATGATGTCTGATGTCTGATGTCTGTGCTGTGATGTCTGTGCCTGCTCAATTATGATGGGAATAACAAAGTTATTATGGTGCTAGCAGGACACACAGCGCACCGCACAGACAGCAACAAACTAGGAGGAGGATGATTAACTCTAATAACGGGTAGTCCATAAACGTGCCCATCACAGACAGGCATTTATCACCAGATTTACAGTACATAACAGTAAGGGGTGTACCTTTAATCTGCAGTGAGAGTTCATGGTCGTCTTTATTGTGTCGGTGTACAATCCACCAAGCGCGAGCACCGAGACAACAATAAGCATCCTGCTAACAGCTATTAGCAAACTAGCGACGGCCCACCACGATGGTATTTTTAAAGTAGCTGGATATTCTAAGCAAGCATATTTAAAAACATCCTCTCTAGATTCTACCAACATGTGACATGTCCTGCAAGAGGTCAAGGTGCATTGGACCATGTTTACAGTGACAATAGGCAAGCATATATATTCCCTACCCTCCCCCACTTGGGCCCATCTGAGCCTGTTTGTCATGCCTAAAAACAAACCCTTCATTAGCTAAATAAAGCCATTTGTGGAAACCATATAGACCTGGTCTGAAGGGCCCTCCACTCAGGACCGTTTCGAGCGCACTCACTTGTACTTATTTTCACAACAAGACATTGAGGGCTACAGATCCACTGCTTTGTCATACAGACCGATCTGTGTGGATTACATCACTGTTGACAAAGACATCCGTTGCTTCCCGAACAAAAAGTCACGGATGAGCAGGGAAGCCAAACTCCTGCTGAGACCTCGAAGCAGCCTTCGTGTCCGGCGACGGCCCACAGGGTGCCACGGACCACAGGTTGAACACCGCTGATCTAAAACTTGAACTGCGTGGCACAGGAAAGCATGAAAGCTCCACGGAAATCATAAAATGCATCCAGATTTGTCTCACTAAGACTGTTGGCTGCAGTGCTCTTGGCACAGTGTGTGACTTTGTGGGTTGCTGACAGTATAAATGAGGATTTCTGCCACACTAATCAATGATAATGTAATAAGGCTGGTGATTGTAGCTCAATCTCCAAACATGTTTACAATATTCTGCCCAACCGTGGAAATGCAAAACACACATACAGTAAGCTGCACGTTTATCATACTGTGGCGTGATGTATTAATCGTGCCTCTTTTCTGTATTAGTGAAAAGGTTCATCACAGTAAGCCGACGTCTCAGACGTGCCTGGTTGCCCCAGTATTGACTATGGCTCCTGATAGCTGTTATAAAAAACGTAAATCTAAATCTAGATCCAACAAGTGGGTCATAATTATCAGACAGGCAGTAATTTTTTGGATTTTATGGCTGCACACTTCAGGTAGGATGAAAAATAAGTTCATACCATGTTTGTATACTGTACATACACATTTGGGAGGAGGATTAAAGTATTAAAATATACAAGTAAAGAAAGGAAACAAAATCTGAGTGTACGGCAAAATCTGCGGCAATTATGGTTTTTATTTTGAATGCTACGCTTTTAAAAGGACCCTTTCGGCTTCTGCTTTCTATATTAGAATACAGCAAAAATGCCCTCTTTACATAAATTTATGTACTCCGTGAGCAGCTGCTATCCTTTTTGCATTTCCCTCAACTACCTTTGCTAAACCCTCCCCTTTTAATGCAAAGCCAGCACACACTCCTGTAGCCTGAAATGGAAATGAAGCATCATGCTGAGCATAAACTCCATATATCACGATGCAAAAAAAAAAAAAAATAAATCTACAAATTGTTACAATTGTAACAGTCATGAAACATTAATAGCAATTTTGGGAGGATTATGCCCTAAGAGGAGAGTCAACATCACTACCACATGCAGCTCCATGAATTTATTCTTCAAAGGTGTGTAAAAAAAAAAATCCTGCTGCTGAGTTTGCTTCACTGATGCAGATGGTTGCTGTATGTAGGTCAGGAGGAGAAAACAACATCAGAACAAGAAACACACACCAGCTACAAACCACAACATGGCTTTCTGAGGGGGATTTGTCCTGTTGCAGCACGCCGCAGCACGTGATCGTAGCAAACGGGACGAAAGTCATTATCGCGCGTAAACAACGGCGTAATAGTGAAATTAATCTTAAACTTCAAAAAGGGTGCGACCCGTTTTTGTGTAGTTCGGTGGTGGCGTACATCACGGCAGGGCTCTGGGTATTTAAGAGCTCCCCTTTTATCCCCTTCCAAACGTTATCTACGGCTTGGCTTTTTCCACCCACAATTTGTCTGTGTAGTTTGGGGAGTGAGTCCCTTAGATGCCATGAATTAGTAATGGGAGGTCTCTGAGCTGCAGAGAGGAAAGTGAAAGCTACAAGACAGTGAGTCAATTTGGTTCTGGCCAAAAAGCTCTCAAAAGCAGCCATTTCACTTTAGGAAAAAGCCACAAGATCAATTAAGTGGCATCAGACATTTTGACAAATGTGTATTTCCTTTTGAGAAATAGCCACAGACAGTGAAGCTGCACACACACTGTGGTGTAAAGTAACAACATAAAAATACTTCACGGTGGCACTCGGATATTTTTGAGGAAACTTTCTATTTAAGTGGAGAATAAATATTTTTGCAAATTACTACTTATATGATTCCTTCAGTACTTAAAAAATGAAGAGAATGGTTTGATTTCTATTGAAAGTCCGTTTAGTATCAGAATTGGTCTGAATCCGTTTGAGATCTTCCTGAACGTGACAGATTGACCTTAAGTTGTACAAATAAATGTGAAGTTCAAACACTACACTACAAAAAGGACTCTTGAGGTTTCAAGACTTTTAATGAGGCTACAAACGAATCTGAGTTGAGATGATTTTACCCAAAAGAGCTATGCCGACTAATAATAAAATAAAAGAAACATTCATCTGGCATGAATATACTTAATTAGGACAGTCAGAACACAATAAAACAAATGAAGATCAGTACGCATTACAGCTCACCAACTCAGAGAGTGCACGCTGCTCTCCTCAGGCCCCATACAATAACTCTGGAAATTACCATCGCCTATTAGTGTTTAATAAGCCTGTGCCAATCCATAGTGGGCCGTTCTTTGCCAAAAATAATCACGGCAGAGTCCGTGACCAGACCAGGCCGAGCCAGAGACGAGACAGAGGAGACTTTGGACTCAAGATGCCGTTCTTCCTGACACCTCAACAACAAAAGTACATTTCTATCGAGCGAAGGTCTGCAAGATGGGTGGGTCAACGAGGAAGGATGAAATCTGGGTCAAACGCAGAATCACACCTGTAAAATGAATGTAAAAGTACAGCGGAAAAGTAGTTACATTTAATGAGGAACGAAGCGTAAGGAGGGCAAACAAGCAGGTGATGGAGAAGAGAAGTTCAAGTTCTCTTTCCCAGCAAGTGTCTGGCAGTGAGTGCATGGAGCCCTGAAGCTGCCATTCATTCTGAATCTGGTTAACCCTCACAAAGACCTCCAGTTAGAGAGAACACCAAGGACACCAACAGGGGCTGTGACACCTCCGAGCTGCCCCCCTGCCCCAATACTGATTCCTGCTACTCCACATTTGGCTTACAAACTTACAGCAGACCCAACTCTGAACACATCCTGCTGCCCCGTCACATGCACATTTTCATAAAGCCCCTGGGCTCCTTAATCTGTGGTAATATCATCAAATACCTCCCCGCTTTGTGGAACTGTGACTGTGACAAGTAAGTTGCGCCTGTGCATGCACACGCAGCACGTCTGTCTCCACACCTTGTGACCTGAGAAAAATCCAAATATCCATAATGAGCTTCCTGTAAATCTCCATCTGTGAGCCTGTGCGCTCTAATTCATCTGGCTTGATCCCTCTTCCCTCCCTGCTTATCACAGTTCTCTCCTCCTCTCTCTTTCCCTCCATCCCTTTGTGCCTCTTCATGCCTTTTTGTTTCACTGCTCGTGGCTCCATCTTTTTTTATTCTGGATAGGAGGACAAATTAATGTGGGATTGCAGCGGTCGGCCCCTGGCTGTGTTGGTAAATTGCCCCTCCATACACCCCAGTAATAGTCTGACCAAATCCAGCGAGAGGAGCTAAATGTTGCTATCGCACACATCTTAAATACTGTATGCGCTTCTCATCGTGTATCCACCGAAAACAACACGGCTGATTGCGAAGACATGCATTGCTGTAGCTGCAGCTTTGAATAATCCACCAGTTAGCAAAGTTCCTGATGAATTTTTGTTGTCTGTGGAATGGAATTTCACGTTGGGTAATTAGAAATATATTTTCATAAATAACACTAGTGTTGCACACACACACACACACACACATACACACACAGACGGTGATGCTCATTATCTCCTCGGAGTTGTCCCCATTTTCATTCCTCCAGCAGCTGAGAAGAGGTTTGTCAAGTCTCTCCTGGAAAAGCGTCGCACCACGGAGGCCGACTCTGACCCAGATTCATTTCCTCATTGTTTAAAGCTAAGCCTCAGATTTGGAGCTGCAGGTGTTCTGTATGTATACAAAATGCTGCATATTCCTTCTCCACACGTACATAAGCCATTTAAGAACGTGGTATCGGCACCAACCGGGGTGATTTGCTATTGTTTTCTCTGAAAGCGATAACAGGGAAAAAAGACAGCCTGGTTTGGTGACAACTGCGTCCGGGTAGCGAGGATATTAAACTCTGGTATACGTTCAGAAGTTTGCAGCGTGATTGAGCGATGGTAAAGAGGGCAGGAATGACAAGAGGGGTAGACATAAGGAAGATAACTGGAGTGGGGAAGAAAGGTGTTGAGGCACCACTTATACACCACCGTGTTCCAACTAAACGTCCTGCTGTCATCCCCAAGTAGGGACAAATCCCAGGAGTCACTTTAGCTCCAGTGCAAGAAAACAGAAGCTGAAGCAGTGGCGATGTAATTGCCTCTCTCCCACTGCTTTATACTATCAAACCAAAGAGACAGTTTAGTGTTTTGGCCGATGTAGAAAAGTACAAAAAAACAAGACAGCCCAATGCCACGCTGACAGCTTGGAAAAAGTATGAAATTAGCAGCAATTTTCAATCAAGACCTAGAGCAAATTCTAGTCGGTCGAAGCAGATGATGGATAAAATAAATTGCCTTATGTATTATTTTGTGTCTCAGTGGTGCAGTGAAAACAGATAATTATAGTTTTCATTGACCACATCACTCCACATATCTCTTAAGAGCTTTCCACTCAGCCTGTGAGCCGCTCTGTTGCAAACAAAGTGTTGCTGTTTCCAGCAGAGTGGAAAGTGGACCAACTTCTATTGGAATATTTCATGTTGGAGAAGCGAAGAACGGATACCAACAAGGTTTCCAGCACCTCGTCGCTACACTGAAACAAAATGAAGGCCTGCACGCACACACACACACACACACACACACACACATCGCAGCAGCAAAAGACCATGTTCAACTGCGTTATATTGTCACGTGACTCGGAAACTAGCACGGTAAGCAGATCTGTGCAATTAGCCTGTAATTGGCTACAGCAGGGGTTTTCTACATGTGATCCGGTACCACAGGTGGTCCATGACAATCAAATCCATCTGAATGCCTGAAGAATAAGGACTGGGCTAGACCAGAGATGGAATGACTTATGACATAAGACTGTCCCTGCCCATCACTGTCTTGTCAGTACAAGAACAGACTCATCATAGCAGGAAATATCAATAATATGTAAGAGAGAAAGAAAGAAAGAAAGAGAGAAAGAAAGAAAGAAAGAAAATCTCAGTCCCTATCCACACCCCCCACAGCAGGAAGGTGATCCATGGGCCACGGCAGGTTGAAAACCCCTGGGCTGTGGCATTTATTGCCTGGTATGTTGCTCAGATGAGATAATAACTAAAGTGATATGGCACAAACTGTGCACTTCTGTAACATAGTGTCCCATTCGCCTCTGAATGGGACAATGTAGCAGAGATCAGATTAAGGTCTGAATTTTTCTTCTTTATTGAACATTTTTGAGTCTTAGTGATTGAAACAGCTAATACAACTAGTACACAAAAGAAGATGAGCTACTCACGCTCAATCCTGCCGTCGCCTCTGAAGTTCCCAGATGCTTGAACTCTATCACTTGGGGCACCGACCCTCCAACTGCAGGGGACGATCCAGCGTTTGACGTCTTCATCATGGCCTCAGATTTGGAAGTGCCGATCCTCAGCCCACCCTCTTCACGCTCGGTTGCGTACAGATCCAATGCGTGCGTCGGAGGTCACAGCTTGATGAAGCCGGCAGAACTGTGTTGTTTGTGATAAGCAGAGATGCAATCTTAAGGCCACCAAAAAGGACCCTGGCCAATCCTCGGCTACGCCCGGAGATTTTGTCCATGAAATTCACCAACGGATGACGAATCGATGACAGGGGACAACCTTGCCGGAGTCCAAACCATGTAGGGAACGTGATTGATTTACTGTCCAGAATACAGATGCAGCTCTCACTTTGGTGATACAGACCAGATTGCTTGTGACAACAGGCCTGGCCTTTGATTTGTACACATAAAATATGCATACCGGTATTCACACTCAGGCCCTCTTTGAAACAGGCTCACATCTGGAGGAGTATAACAGAGGACTTACAAGTTTTCAAACATTCAGTCAATATTCATGAGTACAACGACAAGGTGTGTGCTTTTGTCTGTTTATCGATCTATCAAATTAAACTATTAAATGCATGCACACACACACAGAATAAATATTAGTTAGATATCCACCTTACATACTGCATATATTGTGTACGGGTAGATAGGAAGCTACATGGATTGAATGAGAATGACGGTAAACAGGAGGAACGGGGTGAATGACAGGTAGGGAGAAAAACAGATGTGGACTGGGTGGAACGGATTTGCAGGGTGTGAGCTGGAGATGGAGTATTGAAGCGTGGAGGGGAGATGGATTGAAAGAGAGCAGTGGGGAAGAGAGGGAGGTCCATTAGATTATGGGGTGATGGGAATGAGAAAGTGGTGGTGGGGGAGGGGTGGGGTTTGCAGAGTGCTAGAAGCATTCTTTCAATATCTTTGACAAATGCTTTCTGAACAACACAACTGGCAACACACAGGTGCCATTTTTAAAAAGGGCCGTGTCTTCCTCCTCCTCCTATACTGTCATATTATTATATTGTTCTTATATATTGTGGCTTTACTCGCACAGTAACAGGGAACTCCCACGCTCATGATTTTAACTGCAAGATCGCATGAATCTGCACGTCCACGCGTTTTTGTTCACGCACTTCATCCATCGGCGGCTGAGACTTTGTCCCGGTACCACCCGTGTACGATGCTTTCAGATTCTATTTTTGCCAGACTGTCCCTGTTTTTCGAGGGACGGTTGACTCAAAACCAAACGGAAGCGAAGCCTAAATGTAGACCGTCGCGCGAGTTATCAAACCAAAACGGACCACGGTGCCTCGAGAGACCGGCGGCCGCTCTGCCTGCGCTACTTGTGTCAGTTTTGCCCGTTTTACACGCATTACAAAGTTCCACTCCTTGTTTTTGCCCTCCAGTAACATCCTCACAGTTACTGTTGAGGATCTGTTTTGACATTTTTAATCGTAATCATTTATCACACGGTCCACCCTGGATTTGTAAACAAGGAGAAGTTCACGATAATGACATCACAGCTAATTGGGCACGTATATTATAAACTCATTAGCTTTGCCAAATTGTACTAAGTTACTACTAAGGTGTGCTTCAGGGTTACAGGTGATTTAGTGGGGACACACCCACGCACACGCACAGACTACTTCCGTCCTCCTGCCTGTCTGTCTGTCTGTCTTTTGATCTTTATAGTACCTCACGTCCTCCCCTCCCTCTCTGTCTTTCTCCGCTCTCCATCTCACTCTTATTCTCTTTGGCTTTCCCGCTCATGTTTATTTCATCGGGCCCTCCAGCACCTCAGAATAAATAAATTATACATTTCATTATGCGCTCATTTCAAAGCTACTTTCAGGAAAGGGACTAAGCTCATTTGTCCCACAGCTTCTGTTTATCCTAAATGACTGCATCAGACATGATCATAAGCGTCTGGGAGCCTTGACTGTCCGTGCTCGTTTGTCATGTACCAGACCCGATTCCAATAAAGTCAACGTTCCTTTTCCTAATGCTACAGCCTGGCACTGAGCCCAGGATTGGATTCGGCAAGCATGAAGACAAAATGCAGGAAAACACACAGCAGATGAATGCCCGTATAAATGATATTATGGTAGCTGCTTGCACATTCTGCTCTCTTTTCAATCCCATGTGACGTTTCTAGAGACATAGACCCACGAAAATCCAATTTGGCGTCGCGTCGTAAGTTACTCTTTAATCCCGTTGACATTATTTTGACAGCTGTCTCCGCTCGTCCTACTGTGTCACACTCTGCGTAGCGCTCTTTTTCATGCGTGTTCCAGCTCTCGTGTTTGGGTACGCTGCTGTGTCATGTTGATGTGCCATGTGTGGCCTTTTATAGCTGCCGACCGAGTGACGTTAGTAATTGCGTGTTCTTGGCCCGCCTCCTGCAGAATCGCGACTCGTGCTGAGGGTCAGTTTGACCCGTGGTGGTGGCAATGTTGGGGCAGCTGAATGAACCAGAAGGCCTTTATTTACCTCACACACGACCACACATGTGCACACGAAGCAACACGTTCATGCGTTGCGTTTAAGTGCCAATCTGTATGTACACATACGCGCATTCATGCACACACACACACACACGCACGTTCATGCAGGAACACAGCACTAGGGGAATGTTTGGACACGTTCGCCACCCCATATGGACCCTTGTGGCCATCTGTCCTCCTTCGTACGTGCCAGGTGCCGCTCATTGAAGCTCCTCTCTGCTCGTCTCTATTGGACAGAAATGCTTCCCCGCTGGAGTTTGACATTTTAACCATATTCACATGAACCGACGGAACCCAACAACACTCGCCATGCTCCAATACACAGCATCCCACAGGAGGAAATCCCACGAGCTGCTGAGTTTTAGAATGAAATGATTGGAGTTCTATTATTCTGGCAATTTCTCCAGATTATTTGCAAAGTATAAACTGAGAGTGGGGGTGGGGAGGGGTAATTGGCTTGTTTTGACGTCTGCTCCTTTTATTCAACATTCACCCGACTTAAGCATTTATTTTTACAGATTCTCTTGTTTATGTTTGTCTGTATTATTTCAGGGGTTTTTAACCTATTTTGGCAACTTGGACCATCTCCCTGACCACTGATGCTGCTGGTGGGGATTTGTGTGTGTACATACATACATAAACATACATATACACACAATTGTACTAGTGATGAGATTTATGTACTTTTAAGAACCTTTTATTGTTTGATATTCATTAAGACACATGTATATTTTATACTTTCATCTTAAAAGGCCGTCTTTACGTTTTATGGCTGCAGTCTCGGTGAAGAGCCCAGATAAATTTCACACTTTGTGAGACAATAAAATATATTATATGTATATAGAGCATATGGCTGTGGTCGGGTGCACACAATCTGTCTCTTGTTGTCAGTCCAGTGGTGGACAGGGAGTCTCGTGTCATTTCCTGTCTCCAGTCTGGCTCTGTACTTATTCTTCGGGCATGCCGATGTGGAAAATTCACTTTCAGAGAGGGACGGAGTTGTAAATATTTTAGATGGATGTGATTATTCTAAAGCAAGAAATAAAAATTTAAATTGTACACATAGAAAGAAAATATTTTAACAGCTCCCGGCATTAAAATGATATTACTGAAGTCGCTGTCACAGACCTGCTGCAATGCCTCAATGGACGTGCGGTTGAAAACCCCCTGCTTTATTCCTATTCCTAAATAAACTGCACTCCATTCTAGCTGCGGCACAACCTTGTCAGTGCTTTACTCGTGTTAGCTCAAACTCGTGTGTGACTCACACGGTCTTGAGGCTGGATCCCACGGGAGACAGCCTGTTGGAGAGACTGATGCAAGTAGCTGATAGGCTCACCTTAAAGGTGTGATGCCATCCGGAGACATCATCTCCACCAAATAAAGAAACTTTTTCACTGCCTGGCTGTGCCCTTTCAGGAAAAACACAAATGAGAATCCCAGGGTTATTTTGGAGTTGTTTGTTTAGTGCCTTTCCCGTGATAACGCATTGCTTTCTTGTGTGAATTATACACATAAAAAAGTTCTGGTGATAGAACAGTGGTAATATTGATGGAGGCATGCGAGCATCTTTCATATGAGGATGCTGAAACTTTTACCTTTGAAAGTACAGACTCTTATCTTTTATTAGAATCGATTATTGGGCTTTTTAAATCACCCCTGCAACAGAAAAAACTATTAAATGATCAATCTGATTTTGTTACTGCCCAGAACGCATTGATCTACAACTACAATCTCAAAACTATTTTGTGCTCAGAAAACATCGGCTCTCTAGACTCTTTGCAACATCTTTTGCTTGACATGACTTTTCATTCAGGGTCGACTTGGGTTGTCATGAGAAGGAACATCTTTCGATAGACGATGACTGACACGACCAAAAACAACAACACACACAAACAAAGATTGCGTGGAGAACTCACCGCTGACCTTGACATATGGATCTGGAAAAGTTTGATGTTTCCAACAATAATGATTTCTCATATCTGCAGACAGAGAGAGAGACAGAGAGAGAGAGAGAGAGAGAAACATGAAACAAGCTCTGCCCCTTGACCACAGACTCGGCTACATGCTTCATGTCACTGTCTATTAGCTATAACAAAGACAATGACGTGAAGTACAAGTCCAGGAAAGCTTGCTGTAGTTTTGGGACAAGTGGTCCAAACAAATTCTGAGTGCATTCCACTCTCAAAATCCCTACAGTTCAGCTCTGCTCACGTAATCTGACAGATGCTGATCTGTTAATCTTTGTGCTAAAAGCTGCTGTTTGCCCATCGCTGCCATCGCTGCTGTGAATGAATAGAATATAAGGTTGAAGTATGGTAATGAATGTTGAAGTTGGATTTACCAGAACAGAGACATGACTGCAGGGGGTTGTTAATGTTGCTCCATGTCTGCTGAATGTGTAATTACAGCTAAAAAGAAGAAAAACAAAGGAATATATTACCATCATAATACTTATGTCATATTTTTGTGTATCTACCTTATTTTATTCATTATGTTGTTTATAAAAAATAAAATTAAAATAAAAGACGTTATAACTTGATTTCTTTAGATAGATATAGATATAGATATAAATAAAATCTCATCGCTTTGCTTCATTAAAATTCATCTCAATTTTGAGAATAAAAACAATGTATTACCTTTTACATTCACAGCCACACGCATGAATTTTACCTCCTTTTGTGCCCATTAAATCCTACTTGATCGGCATGTCATGCACGTTTCAGGGCAGCACATAAGTGCATCTTTGTTTTCATTTTATCTCTGTGCTGACGCACAGCACCTTTAATGGTAACTTCAGTGTGACAGTAAAAGACTCAAGCCAGACATGTTTCAGAGGAGTGACATATCTGGAAATCTCAGACACGTTTACTGACATGAATCAGAGGCGATGCCTACACACTCCTGTTCAGACAAGGTTCTCTGCTTTGATACCTGCCATAGTTCTGCATATCACAGAGAGCTTAGAAGTGTGTGTAGAGCAGTGCAGCAGAGAGGATGAAAAGAAGAGGCGATTAAATATCCTCGCGTGCTTTTAAAATGAGGTAGGACACCGGCAGAAGTAACCAATTGTCACCTTTTCTTAAACATTATTAAACAAATGATTATTTTGTGAAGTTCAATTAGAGCATTTCTTTTTGTTAGATTAGCTTTTGTAAGTCTGAGTCCTCGATGGACTTTCGGCTGTCTATTATTTTCTCTTCTGGAACTACTAATACATGCATCTACTGTACATATCCTGTGTGAAATGATGTACTTCTTTGGCGTGTGACCATGTAGTACATGAGATAAGATATTGTCAATGCATGATTATTTGTGGAATAAACCCTTTCAGATAGATACAGGAACATCCCAGTGCCCTGAATGCCCTGAATGTATTGTATTTAGGCTAATCTACTGATAATGATGGTTAATACATTATCCCTTACTTAATTAAGTTTTAAATAATTCAGTAATTAAGTTAACTAGTCCTATTTGTAACCTGAGTGAAGTTTTAATAACATTGTTCTGAATTAAGTTTATCAAAATAATTGAATCATGGTGGAAATTAAAGATTTCTCATGCATCAAATTGTTCCCCAAGTAATCGTAATTGACTCTAATTGTCTTGGGAGCCAGGACATTCACCCTTATACTGAAAATGTAAAAGCAGTAATGCCATGGTGGATAAATGTGAACTAGACCGGAGTATGTTGCATTCTACAATTTTATTTTTAGTATGTAGCACAGGTTTTTGTTTTGTTTTGTTTTTTTCAAAATGTTATAAAATATTAAAGACATTTTGCGGTGGTGGGAAATGATGTCTCTTAGTCTATGCAAGTTCTCTTCCGCCCTCAGCGGCAGCCAGCGTGGATGAATTTTTTATGAGGACTGACTAAGAGTAACACAGATAAGGTAAATAAATATATAAGTGAGTGATGTGTACAAATCGCTTTGATTTCCCTCTTATTTTTATATTTTCGTGAAACGGGCCCTGTTGATAACTTAAATGGCAAGACGGACTGTGATGCTCAAGTCTTATCGTCGCAGATTTGTTTATTTGACTAAGCTTGGATTGCGAGCTGCATTGTGAAGAGGACGATGAATATTAATGGCTGGGTCAGGAGGTTTACTCTCAGACTGATGTGGAAAATTGAGTGATATCAGGTCACAACCTTGCGAAGGTGTCAAGCCTGTGAAGCCTGACTTGCTCAGACTTGTGTGGTTGTTTTGTTACACAGAGTTTGAATGCTTAAATTGCGTCACTGCTTTGCTGATACTTTGTCCAGATTGGGGCCTTTTACTGTATATTGTGTCATAATTATCTCTTTTCTTAATGAAACCGTCCTGAGCTTAGGCCCTAACAAAGCAGAGAAACTGTAGGTTGGACAGGGAGACTCTCGTGTCTCATAATTTGTCTTTCCCCTAATATTCTCGCTACGTGTTATTTGTCAGATTAAACCAGAGACACTAATCAAGGTGCTGGCAGATGGTTGATCCCAGTCTGTATAATGAAGAACAAATTGTGTTTGACATCCTTCTCTGTTGTAACAGGTGCTCGTTTAATCACCAAGTGATCTTTGGTCTGTCACATGCAAATCAGCTAACCTGTTGTCATTTTTGTGTTCAGACCTCATACAAACTAAACCAACGAACGAATGATAATATGTCTGTGAATATGCACAGTTTGAAATATGAAGTGACATCTTATCCATTAGTGAATGTGTGGGTAAATGCAGTTAGATAAAGGGCTCATGAACCAGTGGCCATTCTGCGAGAGGGAATCTCTCTCTTTTTTTCCTTCATTTTAAAGTTTTCGGACTTTGGTCTGGGTCAGGAACTGTTGTTGTGTTGAGCCAAATTGTATGTGACATTGGCCTGTACAAATAAAATAAAATTAAATGTCGCTTTATTTCTGCAATAAATGAAACTCTGAACTAGTTTAACTCAAGTGGACCTGCAGTGTGTTTACAGTCAGTCTGAAAAGTAGATTTCGACTGTCAAACTCATCGCTCATTTTAGACCACTTTCCTGTTCTGCTACCTGCTGGTCTCACTGTCAGCCTGTCTCTCTGTGTCTCTGCGGGGGACGATGATGAGGGAATTGGCAGTCTACCACATCAAAATGAGGAGTTGATGCCTTCTGTTTCATCACAGATCAGTCTTTGTAGACGTTACAGGTTTGACCGTTATATTTTGATTGAGAAGTTCTACTGTCATACTGTATAGCCGGTGCACGTCTATCTTCAACATGGTTAACATTGCCAGAATCCTATGGATAACCCCCACGAGCAAATAAAAAAAAATACTCAAAATAAAAATACTCATGTCATTTTGTTAGTGTCATTCAAGCTCACAAATTTGTCTCCCGTGTAGGATATTTCCTGGAAAAATAGCACAGCCCCGATGACAACGCACACCAAAATCACACATCATGTTAAAATCAAAACCTATATTATAGATTTATGTGATTTTGGATACGCAGGTGGCAGAATTGGTCTGATACTCTCTCCTTTTCGCTCACTCTCGACTGATACCCAGATCTGTAGCTCACGAGATGTTCACCAGCTCATCCTTAAATTTTCTGTGCTGTCTTCATTGCAATCAGAGGTCTCGACTGCTATGAACCATTATACTAAACAGTAAATGCGGAGTTGAAAGAACCTAAATCCTCATTCAAGAGGCAGCACGCGAAACGTAAATCTTTCAAATTAGGCTACATGTGGTAATATTAATATGCGTATTGATTAATGTAGGCTTCACAACATAAATGAATGGATTTGCTGCAGCTACATATCACCGATAATGATGATCTAAAAGTGGACATTGCATGAAATGTATCATGGGAAGTGACAACCTAATCCTTCTCAAATCAATAATACATGACAGAAGGTTTCTGTTATCACTTACTGAATTACAGCGTTTGCAGGTTTCCTTTTCCATTTATACTCTGAGAGGAGAGTCTATAGGTGGAGTTAAATGGATTTCCCTGTTATTCTATTTGCCGTCGTATTATTTAGTTTGCATATCCTCGCTGCTTTACTTAGAAATTTGTAATATGCTTCTTAAAAACAAACAATTAAGTGGGATTTTAAACATATTTTAATGAGTCCAAGGAAATAAACATGTTTACATATTTTATCATTTTCTGCATAACTTAACTGCAGGATTATGTTTATGGTAGAAGATCAAAAGAAATCATGCAAAAATTAAAATCAATCACAAATTATGTAAAAGGTTACCTGAATTTTCCAGGCTTTTCATTTAATAATGGGCTTTCACTGAAAGTCTCGAAACAAATCTGAAAGTGTTTGATATTTGAGTCCAGACTAATTGCTTATTGTTCCATCTCGATAACTGAGATGTTGGATTTCCACAGAGAGCAGCAACACAAAACTCAATTTGGAAAAAGTAACAAAAAAAACAAACATTTTCCCTCTCCGGTGCTGGAACGGGGATGATATTTATTCTCTCCTCTCCCTTGTTACTTGAACTGATGCAAACACATGCGCTTTTATGAGATCGGACTGCCGATTTCCAATTACACGGTTAAGCTCTGTGCTGTGGGATTGCTTCCTCATTACAAGGCTGTCATAAAACACGGAGACATATGAAGAGCAGAACTCAGTATGGGATGAATAACAAATGGCCCCTATGGCCCTGTTGTAGTCGGAGCCATAAATTATTAGCTTTACCTTAGCAAATGCAACAATGCACAAAATATATATTCCAGGGAATAGAAATGATTTCAGAGGTTTACAGTATCGTACAATGGGTCATCACTTACAGTAAATGAGACAACAGGTCTGTCTCAATAGCTCATGGTCTGTCAACATATAAAGCATTTTAAGTACACCCCAACCCAAAGACCGTCTCAATCTGGAGATACATTAGATATGCCTCAGGCGTCAATGTTTGTATCCTTAATCAATGAAGCTATCCCACAATGCAATACATAGACCTGCGTGAAGATAACCCCACACCTAACCCAAAACTCGACGTAAACAATCTCAGTGATCGCTATTTGTCTCTGTGTGTGGTAACAAACAATTCCTCAAATATCCTTGAAAATACAAAGCTAATCTTGATGTCAGTTTTGCTATTTGCTAGTAAAGTGTATATGTGTCATTTTACAAGTCTTTTTACAGTTTGTTAGTTTTTTTCACTAAAATGTTACAAATAATTGTTTTTTTGGCATAGCCTATCATAGGTTGTTGATAGATTAGCATGCTAGCTTGTTTTGTCGCTTCAGGCCATTGTCTCAAATTGCATGGTCTAGCTAGTGCTAGCTCGGATGATAGCATTAGCCATGTGGCTGCTGCTATTGTGCGGCAAGTTGCAGTAACGCTCATTTCTGTGTTGCTGTTCTTCCAAAACGAAAAGGATAACAATATCAGAGGAGGTTGCGTAACTGTAATCTAACCACGGCGTCTCAATAAACGCCCTTTTTACAAACGCCCTTTGTATGGAGAAAGACCCTACAGGAGGTGAAGTAAGAGTGAGTAAGAGGCGAACAACAAAGCAGTGCAGCGAGCATAAAGGGCCGCGGCCTCTGTGATCCTTTACACCGAGTTTCCTCTGCTGTATTTGTTGTTATCGTCTCCTAAATCAGTTCCCCAACTTAAAAGTGCATCACGTGTTTGGAAAATGCCGCCGTTAGAACCCCAAGGGAGTAAATCCAACGCAAACACAGACAAATATCAATCACCCTCCGTTTCCTCTTCTTTGTCTCTCTCCTTTGCAGTGACTCATCCTTCAACAGACACATTTTTTCACAACTCAGGGTGCAGCTCACAGTTTTACCCACCTCTAGCAGTCACACCTATCAGTTGAGGTGTCATATTCCATTTATTTTCTTCACTAAACTTGCATCTTCTTCGAGTGTGAGAATTGGGCCTGGTGCAAGTTTCCCCTTTACTCTGTGGTGGAGATAAAAGGAGGAAATATTATTTTCAGAAAACACACACACACACTGTGAGTTTATCATAAATATCTTAAGAAATTCAAAGACTTCTTTTATGGCTGCCTATTGTTTCACGGTTTTTTTTCCTTCTGGATTTCACTGCACTCTCTGAAGAACTTCCTCTGAAGTATTACTCTTTACAGCCTTTGAACAGTCTTGTCAGAGGCAGGTAGACAACATTGAAGGTGGTTCTCATTAGTCCCGTTGTAACAAGAAAAGTCAGCGGTGCTGATGACGTTCCAGTATATCAATAAGATATCAAGAAGATAAAGAATGCAGTCTTACGACGGCATATTAGGGCCACAGCAGCCAAAAACACTGTAAATGCACAAAATTTAGATATCAGCTTGGAAAAAAATAGTGTCATTCACAATCAAACACACCACTACGCATGCGCCCACGGATTGCACGCTTTTAGTGGTGTTTCTGTGATTACACTATTTTTCTGAGTTTTGTTCTCGCAAATGTACGACTTAATAATCTCAGAGAATTTGGTTGTTTTTTTTAATGCTTGGAACACTGGACCATCTCTTACATTGTGAAAGGACAGGCTGGAGACATCATGGAATTTTGCTCCTCCAAGCTACGAGGTATTTTTTGCAGACTTGGCGACAGAAAACGGGGCTGTCGGCGTGTCTTTGAGGGCGATGCTCTGGGAATATGGTTCCCAAGCCGTTGCTTTGAGCAACCAGAATGAGAGTTGTGTACTCATCCTTGGAACAAAGTCAAGCACATTCTTGGTACGTGTTGGACTCGTGAGCTCTGCGTTATCGCTAATTCTCTGAGTTCCATTCCGTTTCATTTCAACCTCTTGAGTCGGTTGAGGGATGGAGAGTTTGGTGACCTAAAGGTTGACTCTACTACGAGTGGGAATGAAGAAAGGGCTTGAACTAATGTGGAAAGACCCACCAGGCAAACTGCGGGTACTTCATGGCCATTGACTGTGACCTCCAGGAGAGAGCAGCGTTCTGTCAGAAAGAGGTAGATGTCACTCAATTTGCTTGCCCAATAACAGTTTCCTGTAAGTCCCCCTCTCCTCTCAGACAGCTCCGGACAGAGAATAAATGATCAATACACTATAAAATCTCCATCAGAGATACAAATATTATTTTCCCTTTGCGTGCACGTTTCCCGTTGTCACGATGTGCAAACAGTGTCGGCAGGTTCTGTGTCTTTGTCTGTGTCAATATGACCAGTTTCCACAGTCTAAATGAAAATCCTGTTGTGATTTTGTAAATGCGGTAGATCATGCTGTTCCGCAGTGTGAGCAGAGACACATCAGAATGACATGCTGCTGATTAAATTGAATATTAAAGGCATCTATAACTGGAGGAAAGCTGCACTGTGGTTGTGGTGGCATCGTTTTGTTTGTAAGAGTCTGTCGTGTTGCAAAACAAACCTGATTTTCTGGCAGTAAAAATGTTTTCCCGCACATGAAAATGAGCAAATCAAATGACTGAAGTTCCAAGACTGAAGTGAGGATAGCTGCATTCCTCAGTTAAGCCAGAAGTCTGTCAATTTTGGTATTAACTCTTATTTGTGCTCATGTATTTGAACTCTGTCTGGCCGGTCAAGAAGGTCACAGGTAACGCAATGTTCTAGTTCTAGTTTGGACCTCTCCAGCAAGGTCCAGTGCACAATCCTGACACTTGTCTGCAGGAAACTGCTCTGGGTTCTAACTCAGCTATTCAAATTCAACCTTTGCTACCTGTGTTACGTAACTGCAATTCAGTGTCAAGTTTATAGGTCCAGTCCGCTCCGTGATACCGTCTAGCATATCCAGGACGGTGATGGAGACGCTCTGGTTGATAGCTGTCCTACGTATTGTCCAAAAAAAGGATGGGTAAATAGCAGCTGTTAATTCCATCAGGAACATAAACATATTGAATCATGAGGACAAAATAGTGTAGCAGCGTGTACAGAGACAGACCTTTGATATGAACATATTATTTAGTCACTTTAGGCTAAATAGCGACTTGGTGAACTTGTTAAATAAAACAAGCGACAGACAACAGGAACTAGAACAATAAATTAAAATGTTAGCGTTCATTTCTTTCTGCTGCCTCCTTTATTGTATTGTTTACAGATTGCTACCCACACATTTCCTATCCTACTTACACCCACAGCGAGAACTACGGGGCAAGATCTATATACTGTAAGCTCCACCGCGAAAGCTGTGTAGATTAAAAAGTTATTCTTTATAGTTCCTCTAACTGGTTAAATATGTTAAAATGATAAATATTGACACGTTAGGGAGAAATCAAAATAACTTATTTATGCAGTCTAGTGTGTAGGTTAGTGGCAGTGGAAAGTATTCAATTATCCTTGAAAATACAAGGTTACTCTCGATGTTCGGGTTGCTGGTAGAGAGCCAGAGCCAAGGTAGTTTGTTGACAAAATCCCCACCCGGGCCTCTGGACGTGATCCCAGTGGGCTGTATGGCCTGTTAGCTGGCGGAGAGTCCAGCGACAGTTTGGAACGCAGCTGCTGGACTGCTGTACCCTGGATCACCGCCACCAAGATGTATATAATTTATACAGCGTTTCAACATTTACACTAAAGGTAGGTTATATATATACTGTATATATAAGTTCATATTCATTCTTCATAGCCTAGAGCATTCATTAAAACCGGGTTGCTAGATTGTCACAAGTAACTTCCTTTTGTTAAACCCTGAGTAATTGGGAAGAAAAAGCGGGAAAACAATTCATAACAATCGCCTGAAGCAATATTCAGACATACAACTGTAGACTCGACTTGAATGAATAAATTACGAAGAAACATTTATAACTGCAAAGATGATGACTTATAACAAACAAAAAGAAGAGCCACGGATTCCCTGCAATTGCATTTGTACGTCTGTAACTGAGTCCGACCTGGGTTTCCAACATCCCAAATACTGTTATTAACGGCTTATTACTGATCTATAAGGCGTGCACGTGTATTTAGTATAGGAGGTGCAAATAAAAAAAGTTTTGAGGATAAAAATAAAAGCAGCGGAGGAGAATTCCTCCAAACCTCTTTCCACTTGTGTCATTAAATTCACTGAGGTAGAGGTAGAGATAAATTTTTACTACACACCACACTGGACTGTGAACAGACAAATACTATAATATCAAGAGAAGGGCGCAGTGTCTGAACTCAAATAACCCGCAGGAAACATATCATGACGGAGGATTTTGTGAGATAGCTTGCCAAGAAGGTAAGGGTAGATGTGTGTGTGAGTGTAAGCGACAAAGTTTGTGTGTTTTTGACCTTGTGCTTCACCACACTGTGATAAAGGACAGGCCCTGAAAAACCACAATTGAGTTTTTGTGTTTCTCGTGGACAGCTCAGGTGTTATCAGCAGCAGTACATGAGTATATTTGTGTTTCATTCTGGTCCGGTATGGTCTCTCTACCCAAACCACCCTCAGACAACCTTCAGCCTATCTCTGTATTCCAGCAGCTAGACAGGTGCAATGACGGAGCATTGGAGGAATTAATGGGGCTCGAGCCCAGAAAAAGAAAAAAAAGAGAGAAAAAAATCACAAATGGGAGAGAGAAAAAAAGGAGACAGCGAAAGGTGAGAGAAAATTGAGCATATGAAAGGTAGGAGATGCAAACCATACATAGAACTGACCACAATGAAATACAGCACTATGATAAAAGGCGGCCTGACGTGACTTTGATGGATGTTAGTCAATGTCAAAACTATATTATTTGCAGAATTTCTGCAAGATCAGCCTGTTATGCATTGAATCGATCGTGTCGTATACAGTCATTGCATAACCTCTATTTGAATTGCAGCATGTTACCGATCTCCATTTGGACCACAATGCACTGCTCGGACACTCACAGAAGGGTCGCACAGAAGTCAAATGGCAAATGTTAGACGTCTGTGTTACAGACCTTGATCGCACGATATCCACCAACAAGCAGCTAAAACGGTAGGAGTGTGTATGCGCATACATTCAGGATTGTTAGAGTAAATGGATTTCGGTACACGCCAGGTTTGCCTCATACCATCTAACACCGCTCCGATATTGTACGTAGGCAAGAAAATACCCGAAAAGCACCACAAAAATTATCCACAACTTCAGCATTACTAAATCCTACATTTATTTTGCTTTGTTGAAAAAATGAATTTAAACCCCTTAAACTGGTAAATGAACTGGTTATTGAGTCCATTTCAAGGCAAACAGTCCAGGGTTATTTAAAAGACTTGAATGAGACAAAGATGAATTTAATGAGAACAAAAAAACAAGTAATCTAATCATTTTTCGGGGTATTATCATAAAACAAATCCTTAAATCCATTTAAGAAATCCGTACTTTTTAAAGCAGAGGCATTTTTAATTTCCCTTTATGTCTCTCTCTCAAAGGTACGTAAAGTATCATTTTATACAGATTTTCCCAGAATGCATCCTAATTAATTTTGCAATCTGTGATCGCCGTGGGCTTTTAACAACAATTTTAAATAAAACTTTATAAAGACGCACACGTCGTTGGCTGCCTCAGAGAGAAGAGTTTATGCGACCGTTTGAGGCATTGGAGAAACCAGAAGGGTATTTTCTGTACATGACGCTCATGAATCTTATCTCATTCCAAACCACAAACTTGTTCACACAGTGGGTGAAAGTCCTCGATTCAACAATTTGGACATTTTCTCCATTTCCAACACAGCGATTCAGCACTGCGACCAATCTTGAAATGAGTGCGTTCACTTTCAATATCTGTACATTTTATTGCCGTTTACTTTCATTTTACCGGCATACCACAGGGCCAAAGAGCAAAGTTTTTTTTTTTCATGGTGGTGTTACTACCTTTACACAGAGTTAGTCGGTACGATTATTATCTACACTGCCACCCAATTACGTAGCCGCTGCCATATACTTACAGGGAACAACTTCCGAAAATGCAAAATTATTGGCCTGTGCAACTTTGGAACTGTTGCCACAGCCAATGTTATCACAATATAACTTGTGTATTCCCCTGCAAGGCAATAGATAGAACAGTTCTCTGCCTGGAGCTAATGAGGTCCCACCAGAGTCGGTGTGATCAGCATTACAACATAAAGCAGCTATATTTCAATGCTCTCTGAGGAGGTATAAGCTCTGCTCTCCATCTGCCTTTTCTTCTTCTTCTCCTCACTTCTGATACCCCTCCTGCCACTGTCTGTTTTTTCCCCCTGTCCTCCTTTTCCTTACCTCTTCATCATCAGACCTCGTTTAGCTCTTCTGTTATACTGTGTCTACGTCGCGGAATCCATTTGATGTCGTTATGCACAATGAGATTCCATTACATCTGGGTCAATATTCTCCGTGAAGATTAATTTTACATGAGCCCGTTTCGAGAACCTCACAACACACACATCATCCGGCGACATCGATGCCCGAATGAAACAGGAAGACGGTGCGCTGATGCACAAAGACAAATACACAGGTAAACCCGATTTTGCCGTTTTACTGTGCAGGCACGGAATGAGGCGAAAGGCATCGCGGTTGTGATCCTCCCGGAGCAGAATAATCTGCTGAGATGGGGGAAGTGGACAATTTGGATGTGTAGATAATTAAATCCTGGCCTGTGAGAGGACTAATGATGAGATTTTCTGAGAGCTGCTCGACCTTATCGTTTTCATCTGAGCCATGAAAACAGCGCTGACTGCGAATCATGCGGGCGCTCTTATTTATCACTCAGCAGTTCATTCCTTCGGAGGAAGTCTTTAGAGACCGGGGAAAGTTTAGCTCTAACCCAGCATGAACCTGATGCACAGTCCCAGAGCCAAGGATACCGGTGGAGAATTGCACCAGCTCAGAATTCTAGATCTAATTACCCGAACATATGGTTTAAGATTTGGGGAATTTAATAGAATTCTGATCATGTGCGTGCTGTTCGGGACGCCTGATGGACATCAACAGCAGGAACCTGTACCTCCAAGAAATAGCAAACTTGCTGATTACACTTTCTCTCTTTTCACTTTCTCCATACCAATGAGGTAGGATTTGCATTAATTGCACACTGAGTGAACAGCATTAACATCAGATGGAGGGACCAGGACTTCCTAATTCATTTGGCGCATTTTCATGTTCCCAGAAAAACATTGGCTACCAGCCAAAATAGTCGTACCTGCACCTCATTAGAACAGTGCCACATGAATTTAAGCTCATTCTCTCATATTAATTAGCGCTCCAATGTACCATTACCTAAAACATGGTTGTAAGGTGTGTCTGAGGTATCAAAAAAAAACAAAACATGAAAATTGCAATTTCCCAAGAGCCTTCCTCTGTAATGAACACGTCAACCCGGCAACGGAACCCTAAATTCTCGGTTTTAGAGTGCAGTGAGAGGAGGCACGGAGTACTGCAGCTGCACCCAGACACTCCTGGGAGTGATGTTACTTCACTTTGCCGACAAGTTAAATCTGCTGCTGTGTTTTATGAATTGGTAACGATCAGTGGGCCCCATCTTTATGAAGATTGATTTTAAATTCAAGTGAAGAGCTCAAAGTTTCTGAAGCTTCCAAATATATCGGGGTGCATTCTGGGTAAATCGGTGTAAAATGATACCTACCGCATAGATTAGAAAGTAAAAAAAGAAATTTAATGATATAAGTGCCTTCTTTATTTCCTTCAATACAATGAATACACGATAGGCTGTACTAAATAAGACAATACGAAACGGGCGGAAATGTGACTTTGAGGTAGAGGTGAAAAAGTTTAGGTTATGATATTGGATTTTAGGATTCTTTTTAAATCATGCAGAGCTTCTAAGTTTCAATGCGTTTTGTGTGTTATGCTCAATTATGTGAAAAGGCTCGTTACATTTATTTAAAAATGTTTGCCTGTGCTAAATTACCAATATATTGGCCAGTCTTTAAAAGGATAAAGTGGCTGATGCATAATATGAATGAATGAGATCAACCCCGTCTCTACCTCGTGCTGCAAATTCTTTACAAACAACCAAAATCTATACCAAAAGCTTGTAATAAGGATTCCTTTCTGTTGTCTTTTTTGCAGCTGGGTGACGGATTATGTTTCCCTTTCCTTTCTCTTGACCACAGGGAATACCTTGTTGCTATTTCCTCACCATGAGTCTACATGGAGCTCGCTTCAGTAATGTGATAGTGAGGACTATCTTTATCTGCAGCGCTCAGTGCTATTGATCTGCAAGAGCACAGGCATGAAAAAGTGGTCATCTCGGACCGGCTGATCAATACCACAAGGCAATATGATTGTTGGGGAGATTGTGGAAAACGTCCGCTTCGCCTACTTTTCTAGCCATTAGATCACACGGGGGTACACTTAAAAAGTCTTGGACGTGAAGACAGTGTTTCACAGACGGCGGCTCTGTTGTGTGAATTTATATTTTGACTATTTTAAGTGATTTGGCTTTGAGTTGTGAGTAATAATGATCTAATATTATTATCAATGCTCACCAGGCTTTAATGAGTTACATTAATGAGGCCTGCGTCGTTCCGTTAATTTGTATGAGCGATGGAGCTAATTAACGAGCACCTCTGAATGAGTGGATAGGATCTGAAAAGGAATGACTCAACGTGACATTCATTTGGCAATATGGCGTGCAGCTTGCCTGTCTGCAGTGGCGAAACGCGGATAAATCTCGCTTACAAATCAAGCTGATGTCCCAACAATGCGGTTCAATTATCACCTCGCTCCATCTGCCCGTCCCAAATGCACATCTTCACCTTGTGCTTGACCCCCGTGATGACGTGCGGGTTACAGCTAATAGCTCGAGAAGAGCACTTTCAAAAATCAACAACATAAATTATTCAGTCGCCGACGGCTTCGCAGCTGATTTATCCGTCAAAATTGATTCATCCGTCAAAACTAATAGTGAAAAAAGTGACGGGTAACCGGACACCGTTTGTGTTTTGGTGTGGCGATTTCGTCAACGCCAAAATGGCGTTTGTTTCCCTCTCCGTAATTAAAACAGGAAAGTACAAACCACAACAGTAAGGAACATTAATCACGCGTGGAGCTCGGTCCGTGTCAGCGTGCCCGTAGTTTCAGGCGTTTAACGGTGCTCTGCTCCCTCTGCTGAGAATCTCATCTGTCTGTAGATTAAGCAAGCATAAAAGGTGCAATGTTAGTGTAACGGGGCTCCTTCCTCTTGTGAGTCACAGAGATTCCATCACTCAGCACTCAGTGCCGCTTCCAGCACATCTGGTGTTCCAGGCGAGCTTAACCCACAACAACCCAACGGAGAATTAAAACACACGAGCACCTTTGGAGTGACGCTGTAGCGTAGCTGTGATGTTAACTCCTCCAACTTTAACGTTGTTTACAGATCTCTAGATGTTATGACAACAAAAAACAACCACAGTGAAAGGCAATAATAACGTTTATGTTGTTGTTAGCTAACAAAGTCACACACGACCCGACTGACCCCAACACCGGCTGGTTCGTTTAGCAAGTTACGTTAGCTAGCCAGCTAGCAAGATTACATGATGCTAGCGTGACAAAATGCAATGTTAACAATAAAGTAGCATAACTTTCTCCTTACCACATTTTTTTGGCCGTCTCTTTTCTTTTCATACTGCGCCCCCCAATGTCTTTTCGCTAATGATATTCATACCCTCCATCGGTCCACTTCACTCACTTTTTTTCCTGGGCGCAATTTTGCCAGTTGCCTATGCCAAGAACAGTCACTGTGCTGTGCTCACTTACTTCTATTTCTGAACTGAGAAAACTTAATATGAAAACACAAATTGCACTGACAAAAATACAAAGAATTACAGCTTCTCGGTTACTCAGGCAGCGAGCAGCCCCGCAGTCTTTGGGACAGGAAGCTAAATATGTTCCTGCCTGTTTGGTCCGTCGGCTGCAAATGTGACGACTGCCACACGGTGTGCCGCGGTGTCCCGGGCACAAAAACACACACAGAGACAAACGCTCCGAACCAATCCCATTCCCAAGTTACGATTGGCCTTTACAACCAAATCAAAATAGAAAACTTAAATTTAAAGAGCATGCCATTATTTGGGTATTTCAGACGCTGTATAAAGTGAAGTTTAGTTTCGGAATAGATCGTCACCTTGTTTTGTGGTGGTGCTGCCGCTACTGGGATACATTATGTTGGTTAAAGAATCTAAGAATTTTTTTCTTCACATTTTGTTGCTGACAGCACGGCATCACTGGTGATGGCTTCGTGACGGGTAAGAGTTACTGCTACACGGCAGCATTTTTACTGTTTGGTAGTACAGTGGAAGATCAACTCGTGGCTTCATGCAGGCGTTACATTCTGAAATTTGCCTGTGGATGACAATCAGCTGTATTTTTAATTTTTAAACTATTTAAATATAACAAATCAATTTGATGAATTACATATTGCTCATCGAAATTTTGATGACAAAACCCCGCAAAAGGATCCCCATCAACATTTTTTTACAATCATTATGATTCATGGTTGCTTTCCAATTGAGATTGTTTTTGTTGTGTAGATATAACTCTTTGATTATAATTTAAAAATAAACTATTCAGCCAAATTTATCAGGCTTTATGCTAATTACAGCAATTAAAGTAATTGCCCACAGCAAGAAACTAATGCAGTAATGTGGTTAAGATGGAAATTGATTTTCTGCAGATGAGCAAACGGACCATGATATAAATAATAAAAATAAACAATGAGGGTATAAATTCCCAAAATGTGACTTGAGGTACTAAAGTTTGCTGAAGTCACATTTCCACACAGTTTGGATCAATAGACAAAAAGTTCTCGGCTACAAAGAAGAAACGTTAGATGGGAATCTTCAGCGTGACACCAGGATGAGACAGAGGGAGGTTTGCGATTATTATACTGACCGCTTTCAAACATAACCTTCACAGAGACAGAGGCTACACCGAGACACTAATTACATCCTAGACGCCATCAATTGGGCCAGTCATTATGGATTCTGCAGAGAAAGAGGGAGGAGGATACAAACGAGTCGTGACCGAGACAGATAAAAGCTGAACGGAGGCGCTAAGGTGGCTGCAGCCAGAGTCCAACTTCAGATGAGTTTCTCAGCTCAATATGTGTAGGAAACAGATGAAAGGCATTGACAAATGTCCAGCGCGGTCCGCTCGTCGCTTACCGCAGAGGTGTGTGTCAGTGCAGCGGAAGGCTTGATGAGAGATTCATCACCGACTCCATTAACATGGAAAGAGTGACTGAGCAGTGGATAATGTCACTGAGGCTGCTGTACTGAGTGTGATAGTGCATATTATTAGTATCACCTCATCAGAGCGGTGCTAAACTTCACGCTCGTACAGTGGATATATTTCCTCTTAATCTCTCTTATTAATCTTTCCACCCTGCTGATCCCACCGGTGGCTCCATCATTGCAAATTATTACCCAGCTGAGCTTCGCTTGAATCTCGGTGAAGTTTCAATTTGGAGCCTTGCAAAGTTACCAAAGAGACCGAATGTGTCACACTGTATTAGAATGAAATGGAAGAGGCTGAATTCACTCAAGTACTGACCTTAAGAACAAGTTACAATTTATATTGGTAAAAAATTTGAATAAATGATTGTAAATAATTACAATCTATAATTTAGTCTGTGTTTCTCCTCCTTTCCAATACACCCAGAGAGAATAATATACCTCCAATACATAGACCAAGCAGCTCAAGTTATTATCAATAATAACATCAATTGTTGTTGCCTTTCTGGACACTCAGGTTTACCGCAATAGAATGAATCAAAATCAAGATCTATTAAAAGAAAAAACTATTTTGAACATATGCAATACTGCAATAACGTTGCAATGTTGATTTGTGTTTACAGATTAGGATGAAGAAGATGTTTGTTGTAAGATAAAGAGTTTTGTTGTGTTGTTAGGAATTTCATAGGCGTACGTTCAGGTCGAGTTAGAAAATTCTCACTTCTGTTTTGGGTCAGGTAGGACGTGGCCGCAATTTCCTCTGTCCACTGTTGGGTTTGGAATGGAAACGTTATGATGTATCGGGCCAGGCCGGTGGCAGACAGCACTCCAGGATTAACTGTCTGTGTAGAATTGTGAATGCATCATTTGAGTACTTTTAGGTAGCAAAAGATCAAATTACTTCTTTCACCGCTTCTAAAATTATGCATGCAATATCTACTTTTTTGGCTGAGTATCAAGGGGTTAGAATGAAATAAGGAATAATTTAGAGCAGAAAAGCAACAAGGTCAGAGAGGTGGATAAAAATAGAGGCTGAGGATTGCATTGGAGAGGAGCTGCGACGGTAAAACGAGGAGGGAACGCGGTTTGGAGGACAAGTAAAGGAAGTCGATTGTTGGAGAAACAATAAAGGAAGTCGATATGGGGAAAGGGACAGAGAAATGGTGTGTGGAGGAGAAGGAGAAGGAGGGAAAAGAGGACAAGATTCGTTGGCTGCATGATCAGTACCAGCTGCACTTGATCGATCCGCTCTAATAGCGAGCGGTCTGTGTGCAATCACGCATGTTTAACCACTCCGGAGCCTGTCTGCCTGTCCCTCTGTCCGTATGAGATGGATTCTCTCAATGCAATCAAGTTGCAGCAGCATAAGTTGTGGGGGCAAAAATCTACCGTTTCCTTTCCATTGCGATTGAATGTATGTTTGCTTTCAGGAGCGGAAAAACAAACTGTTTGACTTTCACGTAATTGACACATCAGTTACTCTACAGTTACTCGCGGTTGGCAATGAAACATTTTTGCATTGCTTGAAATGCGGCTTTGTAGTTTGTTGCCAGCTGTTTTAAACTCATTACTAGAGATCTTGCCCGGGAGTCGGCTCTGCAGAAAATGCCGATTTACCGTCTTTGAGAGACAAATGGAAACAATACCACTGTACATTCTGTCAGTCTGTAAGAATAAGCTGAATCGATACTGTATCTACGTTTCCAAAATTTAAACATAAACCATGAATCATCAGATTTACAATGTGGACTGTTTTTGGGACAGAAAATACAAATGGAAAAGCAGTTTTCCTGCTGCAGCATTGGTATTAATTTTATGTATGAGGCTGCCATATTGTATCAACCTCAGCCTTTTCATAGCTGTGCCGGCTCTCTGTAGTATTTATAAAACGCACCAAAACACTCCATTTCAATAAGTAATTAAAGCCGACTCATTCATCAGCCGCATGAAGACGCAAGTGTTGCACATCAGAGATTCATCATAATTACAACAAAGCTGCGTTGCAGCATCTGTGGCTGCTGAAAACTCATTAGTCCGGAATAGTGGAGCACCTTTTAGTTCTCCACACACCGGTTGGGCGTTGTCATGGTGGTGGTGAGAGGAGCAAGTGGAGTGCTTTGCATTGTTCGTAGCTGAAGTGTGAGAAATATTTTTTTTTTCTGTACACCTACAGGATCATGTGACCTTTCATGTTGCTCTCTCTCCTCTGCGTGGGAGATATTTGCACAAGGAGCAAGATGTAAAAGTGTGATATATTCTATACTATGCTGTATACACTATGTTTATGTTCTGCTGTGCCAAGGATTTGGTCCAAAAAATAATAACAATTTCTGAGTTGATATACGCATTTTAAGTAGAAAACAGTATTTTGTACTTCATTGTCTTCGGAAAAGAAAAAATCTAATTGTAATTTGTACCGAGGTTCTGTAAGGTTCTGTATTTTTTTATTTTCAAAATAGTTAAATAATGATTATATCAAATACATTAGTAAATTGTATGATTGAATTTTCTTCTATTGTTTATTATAACAATTAGTTCAAAAGATAAATGTGTAAGTTCAAATTCCCTGGCACCACATGTAGCGTAGTTAGCATAGCTAGATGTGCGTCAGCATCAGAACTACTACTTACTACTTACTTACTTAGTCAGAATTCCTTCTTGGAAACTCGGACTTCAATGAATCTTTATATTTTTGTTTTTTATTTATTGTTTTGTTGCCACATATGTATGTGTCACTCCACTAGGTGAGCCACCGGAGCGATTGTTTTACAAATCAGACAACACAGCAGGTGTACTTTTAATCACTGAAAAAATGTGAAATAGTGACAGACACACGCAAAACATCCAGTTAAACCTACAAAAACAGGGATGCCTCAGTGGCTCACCTGATAGAGTGCATGCCACATGTGGCGGCACAGGTTCGATTCCGACCTGTGCCCTCTGCTGCCTATAATCCCCCGTCTCAGCCCTTTGCCTCTTCTTAACCTCTTATGTGCATCTATCATAACGAAGAAATGCAAAAAAAAAACACATAAAAAAACAGAGCATGTTCATTTTCAAGGTTATATTGTTTTGTTGCATCAAAATGTATTTTTCATTTTCTTTTTTTATCTATATATTGGACACTGCATTTTTTTTATTTTCTTTTATTGATGTTCCCAGTATATCTCATGTGCTTCTCTTGACTTAAAACCCCCCTGTAGATTTATGATAAGAGCCCCTCTTAACCCCTGACCCTCACAACAAGCGGTCTTCCAGTATCTGAGAGGCGCCGATGGAGGAGGCAAAGCCGCATTATGGCGCTGAGGAGACGCGGTCTGATTATTGTTTTGCCCGCGGCACTCTAGCATTGATCAGAGAGCTGCTATAATAACCTTTGGAAAGAGAAAGTGGGGGGGAAAACACCTGCCAGCATCTATCAATAGGCACCCAGAGTAAATCATTTTGTAGCATCTATGAATAAATAATAATACAAAGTCACAAACAAGGGTAAATCAAACAGAAATAAGCCACTCATTTGCTTAGATGGAGATCTATGGGGAGAGGGGGAAAACAAAACACTGACTTACTAGAATCTAAATGACAACAGGACATATTGTGGGAAATGGTTGAACGACAACAACCAGAGACCTAAAATGTCATGGGTGATATATTTAAAATATAGTTTGGATGCATCAGCTGATTTATATTTTCATTAGGAAAGGCAAGGTGTCACATCCATCTTTTTCTTCTCTTTCTGCTGCATTGTAGCAGGCTTTCAGACCGGACTTAATGCTGCGTGGCTGCTTTGGTGGCAGAATCAGAGAGAGAGAGAGAGAGAGAGAGAGAGCGAGATCATAAGTCCCATAAAAATAGCTTAAAAGGAAAGTAAAAAAAAGAAAGAAAACAGAGCAATTATGTAAATAAGGCAGAAGCATTGATTCTGGTGTCAATACTGCGTGGATTCCAAAAACAACCATTATTATATTATTGTCCATTTAGAGGAAACTATTGGTCACAAAGCCATTTACTAATGCCTAATGCACACATTTACAATTAGCCATTAGTAAATGG